>WOGO01002154.1:0-16379 GCA_015342085.1 Leptinotarsa defecta | reverse complement strand
GAATCAAATGCCAAGTCACCCGAACACTTCCCGTGAAACTATCTATAGAAGGGAGACAAATCGTCAACCCTTCTTCGATGTTCTACACCGTCAAGGCTGCAAGTGATGTTCGCGTCTCCAATCAGATATATGGCTCTTTTCTGCATGGAATCCAGTAGCTTCAGGGTATGCAATAAAAAGAGGGTTGGAGACAATATGGATCCCTGGAAAACACCAGCGTTAATGGAAGAAGATTTCAAAAGATATTCATCGACGGCCACTTGCAAGGAACGTTCTTCTAGGAAAATTATCCGACAAGCCATAGCATCGAAGTTTAGCCAGCACGGTCAAAGGCCTTAGAAATATCAAGCGCAACAGCTTTTGACTCTCCATGTTTCTCTATTGCGTTATTCCAAATATGGGTGACATACTTTGGAAGGCCGCCTGTTGTTGATCTTTGTTTCTGAAAGCCAAGATGTTGAAGCCTTTTGATATCACTGATATCAAAGTGACAGGTCTATTTGGAAATAAGCTGGCACTGGTTGATCCTAACCCACCAAAAATGTTTCACAGCTCGACAATTGAATAATTCATATATTTTTCTCCAGATCTCAGAAAAAAAGGAAATTGCTATTTTCATTACATGAGCAATAAATATAAAACAAATTGTACCATTTTGGTAGTCTTATGTCTGAGATTCGATTATATCTATTTCAATTTTCATATGCGAATACCATGCCTTTGTATCTTGTTTTTGTTTTCTATAAATATGTTCGATGAATGAATATAATGGAGGGTAACGGTCCACCAAAAAAATGCCGATTACCGTTGGCACAAATGTATATACTTCTTTATGAAAAGAAATGATACAAATCAGAGGGTTATATACATTGCACAATTATTTCTGAATTATGCTTTGCAATTGGAGTTTGGAGACGATGAAAATTTTTTAGAGAACATACATCAACATTTCAGTAATGGCCAATGATTCAAAGCTTTCGGAAGCCTGAGATTAGCATGAACTTTGTGGCATCTTACTTAAGAAAGTGCTCTCAACTACTGAAGACATCTTTCAACGAATATGCAAAATTTCTCTGAAACTATTTCATGGGTGTTACAGCCACTATAGAAGTGACTGTAGAAGTGTGAGGTTGTTTGAGTGATTCAGCAAACAAATACAACTCAGCTTTCTCAGCCACGGTATAGCTATAAAACTGTTTTTATACCAATGTTGAATATCCCTGTGCAACTCATCCTATATATCCTTGGATGTTTCACAACGCATGAGATGTTGAATGACTTGTTTTTCTTCATATGTTACTGTTATTTCCTGAGCTCCTGAATCGGTTTTGCACTACTTAAATGATTATTTCTGTCCTGGTATTTTCTTGTCATTCTTCTGTATTTGTGTACTGTTTTTTCTATATCTTCAGTTACAACCTCGAATATATCCTCAACCTCCAGGATCACCTTGATCTAAAACTTCCACTCAGTCTAATTATCCATATCATGAAGTTTTTGATTCTAACAGCATCGTCTTCATTCCACATGAATTCTGAGTGAATCCGAGTCAGTAAGCTGAGCTGCGTTCTACCCAGCTCTCCTGTTCTTCCGATTTGGTCACATCTATTCATTCAGTTATTCTTTCAATCATGTATGCATACGGCAAGTCCAACCTTCATGTTTATATAATAGACTTATCTTGTGATGTAAAATTATTTTCGAAAGACAACACTCCATTAGGTCGAAAATATAGCCGTTGAAATGTACAGCCTTCCTTTGATGCGCAAGAGTAGACATTACAAATCACACACTATGTGTATGTTAATTAAACATTAATCAAATTTCAGACAAATAGCACATTGATAACACGTTTCAGGTACACCTGTCGAACTGAAACCAAATATTAGACGGGAATTGCAGCAGTATTTTCACACTTCGAAAGAGCATTCGAAATCGCAGACACTGTTTAATTTATAGAACGGTTTCAGTGGTTCAGCACTGAAATGATGCGGAACTAATTTGGTTAGATATTATCAAGAAAAAAATCATTACAACGTAAGGTTTTGGTTGAACTATATTAATACATATGATGAATCGCCAGTTATAGAAACAGTTACCTCCCGAAAATTACTCCCAAATAAATATTGAAAGTTATGATTACGATAAAATGCCTGGATTATGATATAATTTTCTGAAATTTGATGATGCACTGTTTGGAACCTTTGGTGTAATAATGAATATTACTAGAGTTCTTCCAATTCCAAATCGTTATTTTCAACCACTCGACACGTGTTTCGATAACCAAGTGATCATCTTCAAGAGGAAGATTATATATTATATAAATATAAATATTATCCCATTTCTATATTTTGTTCACTAAATGTTTACTGAATTCGTCTCACTCACGCACAAGCAGCCCCATGCTTCTGTGAGTATACATGGTTATTATTCTATATATAATGATTGTATTAATTTTTCGATTTGAAATTCTATTTGAAATAAACGTAATTATTATCATTATTAGATCCATCACTCACTTCAAGCTAAACCTAATTTAATTTTCATGAAAGCAGTCGTGAGAAAAAAAAGTGTTTCTGTCCACAACGCTCTACACCACATCCATCACCTACGACATGATATATTTCAAATATTCTGAGTTTAAAGCAGTTTATGTGAGGCAAGGTGAATGATGGGTAGAGGTTATCGGACCAACCCTTAGCTTGTTATTCAATTCTCCTCACGCGTAAAACTTTGGCTTGTCTGACAAGACATGAGTTTACTAACTTACTTGATCGTAATAAAGAAAACGTAATTCTGAACCCAACACAGCTGTTAACGGGAAAAAAATTCCAATAAGCTTCAATGACTGTGCATGTAGTTTCATTTTATCACGCACAGTTTACTAAACAAAACTGGATTATTCCTGGAGACATTTTATTAATAAACAAATTTCACATTATTGAAAACTCTCATACGTTAATAATCGATTTCAGAGTTTTATGCTATTCTATATGAATATGTCCATACTATCTACAAGAAAATTATTTTCAAATGATCTTTTTTTGAATATATAACATATTTGTACCAGTTTAATCGGGTAAAATGTGTCAAAACTGAGTAACAATCATATTGTCGTAGATTTGTGATACCAATATGCCCCATTTTTTTTGATAATCTGTAATTCAAATTTTTTAATAATCTCATGATAATACTAACTCAGCCAAACAGGAGGAAACGTTATTGTGAGGAAAAAGTAATTTTGGAATTAGCGTCTTCGTTGAAAAGTAATCAGTGCCATTTGTTAATTTTCTTCATTATACAGGATGTCCCACATTAAACTCCGCGGGCAAATATCTGGAAAATGAAAGAGAATATCTATATTTCGTGAAAGCAGATGATTTTGATGTCTTTGATCTTCTCATTAACCTAGAGATCTGCCACTAGGCTTCATCCGTTAAGGCATCGCGACACCGACATCAATTGTTTTAAATGATAACCCATATTTTTCAATTCGTTTTTGGATTCTGCATCATATAGCACACTCGTAGCCATATATCACTGATAAAAAAAGGCAATTTCATTCCACATCATAAAGAAGACCATGAATAAGTCAAAATGAAAAATGCAATCAAAAGAGTTTAATAAAATCAATCCATCAATTATAATTGCAAAGCCTGTTCAATTTCATTTAGTCGCATCTTTTTATAAAGTCGCAGACAATACCAACTGTTATGTTATAAATAAATGTTTCAAATTACCAAAAAATATTTCACTTTGACCATAACTTGACCAACACGATAATAACGAAAACAATTAGTGATAACATGAATCATTTCAGTAAGTGTTCGAACTGCCTTCCTACACGTAGAATTCACATATTGCATCTTTTTAGTGATTCTCGATTCGTGACAGCTGAAAGCGTATCTTGCGATTTGAAAGCACAAACATTTATGATACTATATTTCAAATCATCTATATTTTGTGGACGTCACATAATATTTATCCCCACAAAAAGAAATCAAGTGAAGTAATATCTGGACTTCGAGCTGGCCATGGTATTCGACCCTTATTTCCGATTCTTTTCTAATTGGAAGTGTCATCCAAATATTGGGTAACTGTTATTATGCAGAGGTGCCCCATGCTGAAGAAAAACCAAGTACCTCTCCCTATTCATAATTCCTTCGAACAAAATAAGGTCCCGTCAAATAACCATCAATGATTCCAAACATTAACCCCCCACACAGACTGAAATCTCATTTCTTGCATCCAATAGTGACAATTATGTTTGTTCATTATACCGTTGTTATGGAAACGGCTTTCATCACTCTATAATATTTTGTGCAGAAACTGATTGTCATCATGAATAAGGGTGAACAACCATGCAATGAAGTTTAATATCCTATCAGCATCTCCTAAATATAAGAATAGATTACAGTTATTGAAAATGAATTATAAAGATTATTACCTGGATGTAGTCCTTGAACCAGATGTATTTAGTATGGGCGGAATTTATTTTTTGACAAAAGACGTTGTATTGACGATTTCAAAATATCACAGTTCATTGCTACTTGTCTGGTGGAACTATGTAGTTCCAATACCATTTGACCTAGCACTGCAACAGTGTGATTTTCGTTTTTAGTCGTTTTTTGTTTTTTTATCGCTTCTGTTCATTTAAACATTCATTTTGTGCCAAAGATTTGGCTAAGCTAGCGAATGTTTTGTCTGACGATAATCTTCTGTCAGGATACCGATCAGCGTATATTCTCACTGCTTCTTTTGAATTCCTTCTTGCTACGCCATAAATACATATTATATCCAACTTTTCTGCATTTGGAAATGGAACCAGTTGTCAATTTTACGAAAAACAAACACAAAAATCAATACACTCTCGTCAAACCTGAGAGGTCTGTTGACAGATCGATAAATACGTTATTCATTTATTTTGACGCAATCGGTAAAATTGCCTTCTTTCATCAGTTTTCAAGAGAAACCATAAGTATGCTATATGGCTGAATTTAGAATTTATTGCAAAATCCAAAAACAAACTGAAAAATCTGGGTTACTTTTCAAAGAAAATTGCGTCGGTCTCGGACGCCCTAACGATTGATGCCTAGTGCTGGATCTCTACGTTAATAAGAGGATCCGTTGACATCAAAATCATCTGCTTTCATGAAATATGGATACTTTCTTTGAATTTCAAGGTATTTGCTCGCGCAGTTTTATATGGGACACCCTGTATAGTTCAAGGATTTTGATTCGCTAGATCTTGATGATCATTCTGAATGGGGCTGAAAATCAGAAATACTCGTTTTGAGTAACTTGAAGAGATATAGCTTTATCTTTTGAAAGATAGTGCGTAAGCAAATCTCTGAGAACATTTATGAGTTCTTTTGTTGAACAGATATTTTGTCAAGTAGTTTTATTCTCGTCACCAAATATGAAGATCTGGTGGAAAATTCGAGTACTTAACCTCAAGTGATTTGATAACACATTTTCATAATTAGTCGAAGTTCTTTATTGTTATTTTGAACCTAACCTAACCTAACCTAAATCAACCTAACACCCAGCTGTCGCCCCCATACAAACGACAACTCTCAGAAGTGAAATAGTACTATATATTACAAAAGTAAAAACAGATTCTTCTATTTTTTCTCCATAATTTCGATGACCACACCTATCGTAGATTGTGCCCATAGATTAGTTACTGATTGGTTAGTGAAGTTAGCGAGTTCAATCTCTATTCTGACCCTATGCGTGCTTGTATGGCACACTATTAGCAACTGTTATGCTGTGCCATGAAAAATCTGACGGGTAAAATGTCCTCGAAAAACATTTATGAACCTCCGTAAACACTTCAGACTAGTGCTGTTGGAAGCTTTTTGGAAAGAGCTCAAACAGCCTCAGCCCGATGACTCACAATTCAATAACCCCAAGAGAACTATGAAGGGGCCTCTAAAGGTACGACTACTGTGCTACTCCATTACTCAACAATTTTTGAAAAAACTTTAAATACCTGCCATCGTCTATGAAGTTAATAAATATAATAATCTATATAATAAATATATTAAAATATATTCAATGAATACAAAACAAAGTCACCTTCACAAGAAACAGAACACACTACGCTTATGCATATAAGGACGCTTGATAATGAAGAAACCGATTGACTAGTTATGGCATTTTAAAGACGCAAATATAATAGACCTACGAAGTGTTGATCACTTTTCGATTATTTACAATGGCGATGCATAGACAATAAAAATGAGCCCGGTAAGAATTTAGTTCTAACATTTAACATTGTTGCCGTTAGCTCTCAGTGTAATTTGTATATGAGTTACCTTCAGTTGAAAATTGTTATACTATAAACAAAGTTTTCAACTCATGGTGAAAGAAACAAACTCCGAATTGTGAAAATGATTGAAGGATGCTTCGTTTTTACAATTTGATATATTCACATGGAAATTTGTTCTCCACTTTTTTATATATGTGTTGAGATAAAATTGAAATATTGAGAATTCAAAAATTCAGCCATTTCGAGTACCGGCTCATAACATAAGAGATTTCAAAAGTGACGTTTCTTATACTCATATGTCACTATGCTTTTCCTATATTTCACTATTTTCCTCATGGATTATATCAGATTTCCTTATTCAGGAAAAAATTAATACGCATCTGAAATTCATTGTAAATTATTTACTTTTCTAATGATAGAATGTGAATATTCATAAAAACTTCATGAATTATTCAACATTACATTTTGCACAAAATTGCCTTTTGAATTATATGAATATGTTAAATAAACTACCATTAATTCCCTTGTATAAATATTTTTCACGGTGTTAAATGGATAGTTTTAAAAATACAAAATCGTACAGTAAGTAACAATCAGTAGGCAAGAACATTTTTATTTATGAACAAAGGCTATTACGGCGTTTTGTTGTAAAGTTAATCTTCGGCATTGACCATTGAATGAGAAATCTCCTTCTTTCTATCTTTGCAACTTTCACTGCAAGTAGGTGGTGTCGTGCTGAACCCCGAATGAATTTTTGGATTCAAATTATCAAAGAACAATCCTGGCTTCACGTAAGAATGCACAAAAATGCCATTTATCAGAACGGCAGAAATTTTCAAACCTTACTTATTCACGATAAGAGAGGTCCCCACGGCGGTCTGATGTAAGACCATGCTTCGATACTCAAGTTATTCGAGAAGACTATTACCACAAGATGGTGGTGCCAAAAAAAATAATGTCAAAATGTTATTCATTATCAAATTCTTTTTATAACTGAAGTGTCTATGAAATATTACGTTTATTATTTCAATAACACATATGCTGAAATCTTCGAAAGTAGTTTTGGTCGAAATAATACTTTACTTGACAGGTGCCAACCTGCCTGACCGATAGTCAAAGACAAAGTAGTTTTCAAGGTCAATCAGAGGAAGAGAGAAAAGTGTTTGCTCTTCTGTGAAAGTTCATTCTCACTGAGTGACTTTAGATGTCATATGCCCATGTCTTCAATAATGAATCAATTTTTCTGTATATTATTTTATTTGAGACTTTCTTGGTGCCCAACATGGGGCATCAGATGAAACAGTTGGTAGCTCATATATCATATTGTTTTTGTTCTTCAATCGTACCTGAGTAATTTCAATCGAAAATCCTTTTGAGTGTTATACATTTTGATAATAATCTACCTGCTTTAGGTTGTGTACCAGAATACACATGATTCAAATCATCTGAAGAAACAATTTGTTCAGGCCAGTCTCAACTTCCTACACTCTAGGTTAATAAACTGACACCCATCAGAAAACCACTCCCCTGGCTAATAACACGAAGGGCATTGGATTATATCAGACAACTGTCAATGCAGGATCCTTCACTGAAGTTATTCCTGCATATGATGTTGGCGATACAACTTCCGCAATAAAATTTCAATTATTGAAACACACTTGCAGACCGGTTTCGGGCTGTTTGGTCACTCGTCAGTGCAAGGTAGTGTCTAGCATCGACATAAAGTCGATGATTTCCGATAATTGAAAATCGAATTCCTTCAGAGTATCATTCCTCGAACTAGGCTGAAGAGGACAACAAACAATACTGTGCTATAAATCAAATCATCTGAAGGAACACTTTTTTCAGACCAGTCTCAACTCACTACACTATAGGTTAATGATTGTTTCACGCTGAACAGAACATTTTGGGTTTATAAGTAATTATGAAGATTATGTTTTACAAGTGTGCAAACTACTATGACGAAAGATGAATCATCAACAAATATTTGAATATTCAGAATTGTAAAAAGTAGAAAGTTTCACTTTTTGAGATTATTATTTTTTAATTGAAGATGTATTTTCGATAGTTTAGAAAAGTTCTTCCCTTGTCTTTACCAACGAACGTACCATTGTTGAAATTTCTTAAATTTCTCATACCAGCTGCACCGTATTTTCATTATGTACATCCACTGACTATAAGAATTATAATAATAATCTATCAGTCATGAATTCCAATATTTCAACTATCGTTGAACTAGTACATGTAACTGATTAATACAGATGAATACTCAATTTTCGAATGTCTGGAGCAGTTATCGATTACAATAAGGTCTCCTCCTTTACTCTCCATCTGTCTTGAACAGGAAAATGATATTATTAAAGGAATCCCTCCACAAACAATAACATATTTATGCTCGTTACAGACAACAATAGGTATCTTTTATAAAAGTCTGTTGTTCGTGAGTTTGTGATAAAAATATTACCATCTATTCAATTCGGTTCAGAATACGTTCATTGAGTTATTCATAAATCACACCAATAAATTCCTTGAAGGAAAATGGTTGAATGGGAAAAGAATGTCAAGATCATTATGAAAATGAGTATAGGCAGTGGTACAATTATAGCAACGATTTTTTTAAAAAGTTGCTTTGTGCAATGGAATTGGTTTTCATGTATGTCTTCGTTTGTACATAGATAATAATCTGATTTGAATAATAATGAATTCCTGAAAAGAAAATGGTTGAATGGGGAAATAATGTCAGGAGCATTATGAAAATGAGTATAGGCAGTGATATAATTATAGCAACGATTTTTTGAAAAAGTTGCTTTGTGCAATAGAATTGGTCTTCATGTATGTCTTCGTTTTTTACATAGATAACAATCTGATCTGAATAATAATGAATTACTTAAAAGAAAATGGTTGAATAGGAAAATATTGTCAGGATCATTATGAAAATTAGTATAGGCAGTGGTACAATAACATACAATAACAACTTTTTTGAAAAAGTTGCTTTGTGCAATAGAATTGGTCTTCATGTATGTCTTAGTTTGTACATAGATAACAATCTGATTTGAATAATAATGAATTCCTGAAAAGAAAATGGTTGAATGGGGAAATAATGTCAGGATCATTATGAAAATGAGTATAGGCAGTGATATAATTACAGCAACGATTTTTTGTGAAAATTGCTTTGTGCAATATAATTGTTCTTCGTGTATCTTTGTTTGTACATAGATAACAATTTGATTTGAATAATAATGAATTCCTTAAAGGAAAATGGTTGAATAGGGAAATAATTTCAGGATCATTATGAAAATGAGTATAGGCAGTGGTACAATTATAGCAACGATTTTTTAAAAAAGTTGCTTTGTGCAATAGAGTTGGTCTTCATGTATGTCTTCATTTGTACATAGATAACAATCTGATTTGAATAATAATGAATTCCTTAAAAGAAAATGGTTCAGTGGGGAAATACTGTCAGGATCATTATGAAAATGAGTATAGGCAGTGATTCAATTATAGCAACGATTTTTTGTGAAAGTTGCTTTGTGCAATATAATTGGTCTTCATGTATGTTTTTGTTTGTATATAGATAACAATCTGATTTGAATAATAATGAATTCTTGAAAAGAAAATGGTCGAATGAGGAAATAATGTCAGGATCATTATGAAAATGAGTATAGGCAGTGGTACAATTATAGCAACGATTTTTTGTGAAAGTTGCTTTCTGCAATAGAATTGGTATTTATGTATGTCTTTGTGCATAGAAAACAATCTGGTTTAAATAAGTTTATTCATCTGGAAGAATTGAAAATGTTCTTTCAACAATTTAGCAATGAGGAAGAGGGTGTAAAAATTGGATTTTGCATAACCTGGAAAGAACTATTTCTAAAAAATATTCAAATTATTAACAGATTTGAAGATTTTTCAAAACCAGTTGATTGAAATAACTATTGGAGATTATCAAATTGTAACTTGCCAAAAATTAACGCAAATGTAATATTTCAGAGTAGCATTACATAAAGTATAATGTTGGGAAGTATCTTGATGGATATTGATAGTTTCAACACACCAATTCTAGATCGTCCGTTCCAGCCTCAATACGAAAAACAACATTATATATTTTAATATATAACGTTGCTCAGCGTTCCTACAATTGCTATCTATTCATTCCAACCCGATGAAAATCAGTAGAAAAAATTATTTCAGTGTAATTCAACATTCATATATTTGAGAGCTTGTCAAATCTAGAAAAATATTCGAGAGTTATCTCTCTCTCACTCTGATAGTCTTCTAAACGGACCATAACGGAATTCACAAAGTTCTTCCTACATTTAACAAGCTCTCGATCGGCATTTCCTTTCAGTTTGTATCTGAAAGGCTCTTCTGTGCATGATTTATACACCATTGTGGAGGGTTTCATTAAAGTCAATTAGTCACTTCCTAGTAACTAGTACCAACTCCATCTCGTGTACAAAGCCCCAAGCGGAAAAGAATCATCCATACCAAAACTGTAACAGAAATCAGAAAATTATCGAGGAGAGATGAAATTTCGATTAATATTGAATTAAGAAAAGTTTTATGGTTTGAACACTCACCAGATAAAGACAATCTGCATTTATTTTTCCGCCATTTGCAAATTTAAATGTATAAATTATGGTCTCCCACAAAAATGCCAATATTTCGGAAATAAAAGCATTTGAAACCTAACATCGATATTTTGCATTCCACCAACAAACAGTTTTATCGATGAAGATTCTCAAATAGTTGAATACGATATATTACCAAAATTTTTAAGACCTATTATATGAAAATGTAAGAGAAGTGAGGATATTAATGAAGAAAAAATGAAAGCTTTCCCTATTAATTGTTGGCATGAGAGGTGAGAGTTATGCTTTGTTTCAAAATTATCTGAAAAATTCGAACTTCCATTGTCTGATATTATACGAAATGATTTGAAATCTCTGAAAAAAACTAATAAAAAAAATAAATAAAAAAAGATAGCCAAAATAACAATTACATTAAGCTTGACTGAATACATTGTTGGACAACATGTATGTCGCTTCTTTGGATTTTCTCCTAAACAAATGTTCCTCTTTGTATGTGATATCAGCTTGAGACCACTGGATGCTATGTTGATGGATCCAAACAGGCGCTGTCATTCATGATTTGCTGGTTTTCCCTCGCTGTTTGTGTTTCTTGTGCTCGGCAGTGCAAACTTTCAATGGCCTCTTAGTTTCATCGATGTATGATTCTCGTCACTCGGTAAATGCAATTCTTGTTATCGCAGTCCGCGTTTGGAGGCCTGGTTTTCGTGAGACTGCTACGGTGTTCCCAGATATGAAGCAGATATGAAGCTGTCACAACCAGTACTGGTTGTGACAGCTTCTCATCCTAGCGAGGCTCCTTCTGTCTTTCAGCCAAAGACTGTTCCAGCATATCGCTTTGGAGTAGCCATTCCATTGAAGATCGTTTTTGATGATGTCTAGCTTCTTCTCGAGACCTTCTTTCGTAATACAGAGCCCGAAAGCACGGTCCCTTTTTAGTCGATTGATGGTGGTTGGAGCCGTGGTTCGGATACTATCCCGTGTGAGTGGGTTTTCGGTATACACACTTTTCCCACTCAATGCCCGGCCCTCTTTACCAATACCTCCAAGAATGGCAATTCGTTTTGGACTTCCTTCTCCATTATGAAAGTGATGGAAGGTCTTATGCTGTTGATGTGTTTCAGGAAGACGTCTAGTTCAGTATTCCCATGGTTCCATATTATGAAGGTGTCGTCAACGTATCTCAACCATACACGAGGTTTCTTGTGGGCTTCTTCAATGGCCAGAATTTCAAACCACTCCATATATATCTTGGCTATGACTGGTGAAAGTGGCGATCCCATTGGCAGTCCCTCATCTTGTGTAAATAATTCGCCCTTCAGTAGAAAATAACAGTTTCGTACACAGCATTCTAGTCATTCCATAATTACTTCTAGAGGTGAATTAGTTCCATATTTCAGATTCCCGTCTTTGGATAGCTTCCTCTGCATGATTTGGAGAGCTTCTTCGACCGGAAAGTTGGTGTAAAGGCCTTCTACGACGAAACTGATTAGTTGATCTTGCTGTGTGACTTCAATTGCCCCTAGTTCGACAAAATGCCTTGAATTTTTCAAAAAAACGATGTTTTTTCTAGTAATGGTTGTATTATGGGAAGTAAAAATCTGGAAAAATTTTTGAGTATCCGAATCTCTGGAACGTCCTTCTTGTGGATTTTGGGTAGTCCACACAAGTGAGGGGCTTGCTGTGGTGCGGTGACCTCTCCTTTTCCGAAAAATAGACTGTGTGTTCTTCAAAATCTGGTACAAATTCCTTTCAATTGATGCAGTGGAGTTTCGTACGTTGAAGTAACTTGGCTTGAAATCTCTTAACTTTTTTATTTTTTGTTCAATTGTTCTATTTTTACTTGTATTTTATTTCACCATCATTTCATTTCAGGTTTTTATGCTTGACATAATTGTTATTTCCAGCTATTCATATTTGAATCTTCTTTATTTTGTTAGTTCTTCCAGGGATTTAAAATCACAATGGAAGTCCGAACTAATGAAATGTAATACGACATTATTACAACTGCACCTAATTTAATCTCTTCTATAGACGGCTCATTTCCGGGAAGGCTTCACCATCACTAAGAAACCGTAATCAAACGACGTACTAGATTCATTTGCATTGATCTCTCATCCTGAAGGGAGTTCACAGGAATTGCAAAAATTTGTTTGATTGCCTCGTTCAAATTCATTCAAAAGGTATTCCTCTACCAACGAGAACAGAAAATTACATAATCGTCAATTGAGCACCGTCAGTATTTTGGCTTCAACGAATTCATGAATGGCAAAAGGAAAAATTCCATTTGGATAGCGAATGCTCTCGCTTGGAAATTTCCACGTCCGCCGACCCTAACGCTGATGAATGCGAATTAACGTTTTTTTGCTGCAGCATCACTTTAAATTATGTGTCGCGGACAAAAGTACACTCGAAAATAACGTTTAGCCTACGTGATTCATCTTCGAACGGACAAAAACGGAATTCAACCCGGCGTTCCTACAAAATAGAACGTGATGTAAACAGAATTTAGTGGCGACACTCGGAAGTTAGCTCATGAAGCACGGAGAAATTTGTTGTGAAAAAACTTTCGTTTTGTTCAACTGACAGGTGAATTGAGTTTTTAGTAAAGGGTTGGGGTTGGGACTTTTTCAGTTTCATTTTCGAAGACATATCCTGTATTTTCCTATCATGCTATAGTCTCACATTTTGTCAACAATGAAAAACCAATGATGTGAATACGAGTATTTTTGTATGTTTATTCGGTTTTCGGAAGATGTGAAAGCTGAGTTGATGGTGTCTGCCGAAATGGAAATATACAGTGTTTGACCAAACTTCTATCAGGAGTTTGAGATGAAATGATATTCATTGCTCTCCATATTCGGAGTCCACCAGGAGAGTACTATTGAAAAATATAAGATTGTAAAGGTATATTCTGAGTAGTTCCAAAGTTATTCCAAAAATACCGTCGAAAAATAAATGTATCAATCCGTATTCATTTTGAGTGGAAATTAATTCGGAAAGTTTGTCTTGTTTTCATTTTCAAATAATAATTTCATCAAAAACTGTTTTTTATCATTGATAGATCAAATATTGAGAACAATTTTTTTCAAACTAAACATTCTATATTCTATTTTCATTCGATTTTTCCATAAAAAGGGCTTTTCCAAAATATTGAGCTGCATGAGAATACAAGGTGTCCCTGGATGGAGTCAAAATATCACCAAAATCAACCAAATTTTGGTGATTAACTGAACAAACGAATTCCTTTGATGGGCTTTTATGCAGGAGTCAGTTGTTTTGCTACATAGTCAGGAACGGACTACCCCCGACGGTCCACACCCAAAACTTTGAAATGACAGATATTTTTCAACAAGATTGTGTGAAAAATCGATCGAAGCAACAATTTTTTATGAAAATGCACTTCATTTGGAAAATATCAAAGAAATATTAATGTATTGATATATGACACGAAACTTCTTCACTCCTTCATCTCAAACTCCTAATGTGAGCTTTATGTAACACACACTGTATATATATTAGCGTTTATCATGATGTAAGAATGTTTGGGAGGGAAAAGTGTATTTATGGTTGATATTTAGAAGATTCAAACAAAATTCTAGTGTAAAATTTGGAAACTTATATATATTTTCATTTATTTTACGAATTCATTTGTGAAGGTTGTCTAAAGTGCAGATTGTGCAGGGTGAGGTGAAGCATAAACTTTTTAAAGGCAAAAAATTAGGATCTATCAGAATACCTATGAGTATAGTCTATACAAAGTCAATCGGGACAGCTTAGTAAAAGACTAATGTACCGGGTCTGATGAATTTACTAGTTGATACTATATAAAATCTCCCACATAAAAATGATTATTAGAAAAATTATATCCCGTCGGCCATGCCATACAAAAAACTGCCGACGTTCGGTAACTATTAAGTTGTTATGACATTCGAATTGACTTCGTATATACTATAACTGAGGTACCAACTGCGATCATTGTTAGAAATGTTAATGATAAATATATACAAATGGACATTTTGTCATAACTAGAGGGTCTCATTTTTGAGAATTCTTCCTAATTTCGAAAAAAAAAATTGAGAATAGAAATACGTTTTTTGTCATACTCTCCACTTCAATTTCAAGTGGTTGAGGGAAAATATTTACGAATGGTTCAAAAAATTATATATTTTATTGACCGTATATAATACTTCATATATGTGCAATTTTGCAAATATGAAGTTCTTGAAGAGTTCTAAAACACTGATTTCAATAACAATTCTAACAGTCGTGGCAGATACACAAAAACTGATTCGAAAAGACATATTCGAATTATAAAGTTGAATTCAGATCTTGTGAATGGAAATGATGAAGAATCAGAACTTCAGCAGAGATATAGCGATATAAATTGAATGAAAGACCAATAATTCAATTCTGAAAAAATTTAAAATATACACAAAAACGAATCAGTTTTTGGTGAATTCTTGAATAAAAACCTGCCTTATTAACTAAAATATATGAAAAAGAATGTAAAAAGTGAAGGATATTTCTTTTCAAATTCCCTTTTTGAAATGCTTAAAATGCTTATCATATTGATATACTAAAACTATAGTCAGTACTCATTCCTTTTAAGACATACCACTAGAGGTCCATTCGAGATGCACTAAGTTGCTTTCTGGGCAGAGAAGAAACCAAAATTGCCATCATATTTTTCCGGTACTCTATAATTTATTTTCAAATGATCAGTCATAAAAAACATCGTTAATCATCGAAAAAAACCACCTCTGAGTCGACAAAAAAATAAACATCTCGATTTATATACCTTATTTAGTAGTCGATGTTTCGGAAAACAATCTTTCTTCGCTTTAAAAACCCAAGTTTCACTTCAAAACTTTCGCATATTATTATGACCAGCTTTATTTTTTTGACTTATGTCAAACTGCCATGATGTCCGATAGTCTTCATGAATACATATAGGTACTATAGACTATGATCCCAGAGCATCAGACATAACTTATTTTCACATAGATGAAACCTTAGCGTCCCATGTTCATTGAAAACCTGCGGGTTTGTGGAGCTCGCCCTGTGACACCCGGGCAGATATCAGGTAAGCAAGTTAACTAAAAATAGAAGTTACTTAAATTTTCATAACTAATTTTCATATATGTTCTGTAGAATACCGGCAGACTAGCAACGTCAAATTATTATTCAACAAAAATGTATTTAGAAGCCATAGAAATACACTTACGCCAAGAGAACTTCAACAAGGAAGAGAGAGCATATCTAGCATACAGCTTTGAAAGCGAAGCCAAGTCACCCAAATCGCGCGGGAAGCACCTACGTGTGAACCCGACGTCGTCAAGAAGAGTACTTTGACCACGCTACTGAAGATGACGGCCGCGGTTGCAGTTGAAACGCTCGGAGATTGTAACCAAAGAAGATCTCAACAAAACCCGGAAACTAACCAAAACTCCATTAGGTGTGTCTATGGTTGTACCAGTAATCTACCCTGATAGCAGACAAGCCCTATTAGAATA
>WOGO01002153.1:0-16381 GCA_015342085.1 Leptinotarsa defecta | reverse complement strand
CTCGAAAACGATCACCTCCAGCGTTGTTGAGCAAGTGTTTCACTTGGAAAAGGTATGGAAATCAGGTTTTGTCATGAACATTACCAAAAATGGATCTCATCAAAATAAACCACTTTCTCCTATAAAATGTTTGATGAAAATAATTAAATTTCAAAAAACTTATGACAAAAACCAACCATTTTTTGGAAAATCAGTGGCGCTAACAGTACCACACCGTCAGCGACCATGGAGATCCTTCTAGATCTACCTCCTCTCCACGTTTTTCTGGAGAGAGAGGCTGGATGGACTGCATATAGACTTATGCACATTGCCAATCGCACAAATCAATTTAATGCAGAGTGCAACAGACTGCTGATTGACACTGAAAGTCACAGCATTCTTGAAATGACCTCCGACTTCATGCCTCCAATTGTCAACTACGAACTGCCTTATAAAGTACTGTTCCCGAGTAGAGAGAACTGTGTCCTCCGGGAGAAGGAAATATTAAGAGCAGATATTTGTTGGTTCTTAGATGGATCAAAAACACCCTCCGGTTCTGGTGCAGATGTTTTCAGTCGCAGACCCAGGAGAGATATCAACCTGCCTAGGAACCTATGCTTCATGACGAAGCAGTTGTAAAGCTTTCATTTCATATGGGTTAAATTTATTCAACTATGGTGCTTTCCTTACTGTTTCGTGAGACATTCCTACTTGGCGTGCCACAAGTGATATTGAAGGGTTCCGCAGCAAAGGTGCCTAAAACTTCTATTTGAGCTGCTTCTATTCTTCTATTTGAGCTTCTATTGCGAGAAATGGCTTCTATTGGGGAAAATGATGGGAGCTTCTATTATCAGCACATATTCTTCTATTTGAGCTGCTTCTATTCTTCTATTTGAGCTTCTTTTGAGGGAAATGTTGAAAGCTTCTATTATCAGCACAGATTCTTCTCTCTGATCTTCGATTTGAGCTGCTTCCATTCTTCTATTTGAGCTTCTATTGGGAGAAATGTTGGGAGCTTCTATTGTCAGCACATATTCTCTTATTTGAACTGCTTCTACTTGAGCTGCTAAAATACGGCGATTTTTTTTCTTGTTGGCAACGCAACCAGTTTCACTAAACTCAGAAACTAAATCCAGTTGATATTTATTATTGAAATTACTGTTTGAGATATCTCTCATTGAACATTGTTGTCGTTCTTCTTGAGCATTTCTGATATTCATGAGAATAATTTCAGTTCTTTGGATACCTATTATATGAATACTACAAGTACGTTGCAATAATTTCTATCCTTTTCGTAATTAAGTAATTGAATACTTTTTAAACGCGTAACCATCATTCACAAGATAGACTTTGCCTATCTGAATCATTTAGTAAAGAGAAACCCGATACCTTTTGATCTGCAGGAAGTGCAAATTGTTCCCAAGTAATTCATCATTTCGTTTTTTTTTTAATCGATTTTGTATATTTCGGCATTTGAAAGCTCCGTATCTTTTGGACTACTGGAGCTGTATTCAAAATCGAAACAGTAATGGATAGAGAATTGGAAGCCCTATCCAACGAGATACCAGTCCACTTTCATTCTTTTTCAAAAACTGGGTTGAAGTATTAGCAATGGTTTGGGGTGAAAACTTGTCTCCCTTCCAAACTTAATTTTTTTTTTAGATTTTCACATGCCCTGGCAGTTTGCCTTTCGATACGATCCCACCTTGTATATCCTACGACTCTTTGAATTGTTGTGCAAAATATTATTTTGAAAGGAAGCCGTACCCACCAAGTTTCAAACCGTGTGTTCAAAGAACATTTAAGCGACCACAGGGTAATTTCATTTATGGTGTCAGGTGTGGGATCTCGCCCATTTCCAACTAAAAACGCACACCAGAGATTCCGAATAAAACAAATGCCAATTCCGGTCAGCGACTGTCGCTTATCGATCAACACATCGCTGTCCACTCGCACGTTTAATAAGGTTCCATTGTCTTTCCCCCGAATTATGCATTCCCCAGTTAACCTTGATAATGAAAAGTGTCGTTATCATCGCCTGCCGAGTTTTGGGGATCGGGGAGATCACCGTCTGATATAGCTAAAAGGTCTCCCCTGCCGTTGGGGTAGGTCGGCAGAGAGGAGACTCGTTTTCCCTAGGGGTAACAAAATCGCATTCGGTCTGTCTCAACGCAGCGTCCCAAATCGTTGAATAAACTTCCACAGAAGGTTCGTTTTGTCTCCGAGGGATCTTCCCGTGGAATTATTTGTCGTACATGTGTTCGGAGTTCAGGTGTGAAAGTTGCCCTTGTTTTGGGGGGACGTGGGATAATGACCTTGACGGCCAGGGTCATACAAGCGAATGGGGATGGTAGGAAAATTGTTAATTGTTGGAAAGACGGATGGTTTATATTTTTCATGTCGTTTACGAATAATTCTTGACGCCTCTCTTTTACTATTCTCGCTTACTATATTTATTCAATCATAATTTGGATCAAATCATCCACAGCTAGAAATATCATCTTGGGAGTACTTCAGGGCTCAGTTTTGGGACCACTTTTTTCACATTTTATACTAACCAATTTCGTAACTGTGTTGAACATTGTAAAATGCACATGTATGTTGATGGCACTCAGCTATACCTCCCTTTCGATGTTAATGACGTTGAGCCCCACTAGCCCCATATTATGGAGGTGTTTTCTTAATGACAGGGGCCAGTCAGAAATCCTACTGCTAAACGTAGATTTTTCCCGGTCTTCGCCAGATATTTCTTCGGCGCCAGCTTCCCAGGGTCGCCCAGGGTGATCCTGGCAAAATTGTATCCTTTGATTCTATCCCATCTCTTTAGGGATTGAGCACGTTTGGCTAGTTCCGTAGTTGTCGAAGTCATCAGGCCTCAGGTGCCAGACGCTTCCTTGGCTAAAGAGTCGGCAATGCAATTACCTTTACTCCTGTCGTGTCCCTCAACCCACCTCAGGATAATATTATTATCTACCGAAGCTTTGGCTAAATCTTGGTGACACTCTAGTACTAGCCCTGAGGTAACACGTCTGTTCAAGGCTAATAGGGCCGTCTGCTGTCAGTGCAGATTGTTATGTTTTTGCCAGAAATTCCTTTCCTGGTTATTTCTTTTGTGTCAATTGAGATACCAGCCTAAATAGTAGTTAATGCGTTGGATACAACGCAATACCTGAGCTGCTGCTCGAGTATTGCGCCTTTGAAAATATCTACCGCAGCAGTAGACGAAACGTCAGGCATACAAACCTGCAGATCACGGCCAGAAAACCCGGAAAATAGCTTTTATACAATTTGAGTGATAATTCACGAACTAGTTTTTGGCTTAAATTCATTTTCAATGCATTGCAAATTCATAAATTCAATTTATTTTTTCGCGTCAATTGTGAGTTTTGAATTCAATTCACGAAACTTGTGAGTTTGTGAACTTACCGTATATATCTAAATTTTCAATTTTTCGACAGGCGAAAGAATACCCAAACAAATTTCATGTATGAATTGATTTTTCTCTACAAAAATTTTATTTGAAGAAATGAAGCTTATATTTTTGACAGATGACTGTTTACAGGTTTTTTCCACAGAAATATGTAAAATGAATTTGTAAATTGATGAAAGTAACAATTCTCAGGGCTCCTTGTGGCCTAAATTCATTTTTTGAATTCAGTTCACGAAACTAGCAAGTTCGCGAACTTACAGTGTACAATTTTCAAGTTTTTAACACTAACAATAATTTAAGGAAATAAAGATATCTTTTGGCTGGTACTGGTCAATGATTTTTTTCCTAGAGATTTAAAAACAAGTGTGATTTAGAGATATGTAAAAACAATTGTGATTATTATTTTCCAATGAATTGGCAATGGATTAATCCATTTTTTTTCCTGCGGACTTAAGACGTCTGAATTCCATTCTTGAAGTAGTTTTGAAGTTTTTTCTAGCAATCTGGGATTTATATGACAATCAATCAGAATGTTCAGAATCATTTTGCTGTTTTACTGTTTTCAACTGCTCAATATTTTGACACAGGACCCAAACCAAATGTTTGGAATATTGGAATTGGAGTGTTTGCACTATATACTAAGCTGTTCCCGTAATTTAGTTTTTTTTTTGGCTCTTGTGGAACTCCCGATTGCGAGATACAAATTCTGATATTTTCCAAACTACTTGGCAGCTCTACATTACATAAAAACGAAGTCGCTAGTCGTATTTTTAACGCCTTCGAAAAAACGATGTCAACTACATCATCTCCGGTTTTCATTTCGTCGTTCATTCTTTTATATGTTTACAGCCGATGAATATTTTATGCCGCCTGTTACGGAGAACTAGATTCTTTATCGATACTTTTCTTATCTGGTGTTTACACGTCCATTCACGTCTTGTTGTGATTGTAACTTGTGACGTGGTAAATAATCGAGATAATGGCTACATGTTATCTGGTTATAGACTATAGAGTTTTATTGGACACGCTTTTTTATTTTCACTCTAAACATTTACTATTGATTTTGTTGTGGTCGAAGATAGGGACCGATAGTTAAAGGTATTGAAAACAAATACCTCTTACGATTGATGTGTTTCAATGAAAATGAAATCAATTAAAATTTTATTTTATTCAATTCCAGGCCCCAATGCCTTTCTACGCAGATCCTAACAGATTTCCAACTCCAGTATGGCAAGCCGATCCTTCCCAAGGTAAGTTGGAAAGAATTTATTTTCATCAGTAATAATATTTACCGTTATTTTTGATAATCCGGCAAGAACTACCAAAAATCAACACGTTAGTTAACGTGCCTTATTTATTCTACTTATACACTATAGTTGCCTTACAGTGGAAGCTGAGGATAAAGACAGAGGACGAATCTCGTTCGACTTTATAACACACCGCCTTTGGGAACCTATTTGTAAATTGACTCTTCTGCTGACCTCATCTATAGTGTCTCAGGCTTGATCTTCAAGCAAGTTGAGTTCAACAATGCATTCAAGGTTCAACCTAGTACCACAGCTAATCCCTACGACGGTCGAAACAGTGCTGTTGGATTACGAATGCTTTACGGGCTCTGGTTCCTACTAGGCATCCAACCTGTTGAAAAGCTGACTAATTCCTTCATCTATATTTATCAAACTCAAACCGTATCCATCCATTAAGAGTTTTGTGTAACCAACATCGAAAACATTCTATTTCAGGTTGGGCTCAGGGTCAGTTCATCCAACAAATACCTGCTGCAGGTCAACCCATAGAAACTTACCAGCAGTACCCGAACGGTATCTACCAGACGACCTACCAGCAACCTGCTTTCGAAGCGAACACGTTCTACACGGGTGCCGTGCAAGTTTTGACGAATCCGAGGCCGCCAAGCGCTTCGAACCAACAGTTACCGCCTCCCAGACCGAACTCAAACTACGCCCACACGCCTAGTCCGAATCCTCAGCAACAACAGCAACAGCCGGTCAATAATGGAAGGCAGTACCAAGAGTATGCCATCGCTCAACAGCCTGGAAACCAGCAGCAACAACAACAGCAGCAGCAGCAGCAGCAAAACTTCATTCCTTCAGCTACCACCCCTACTGGTAACGAGAACCAAGGAGGTAATTCTAGACCAGGATCTGTCAACTCTGCGACGTCTAACCAAAACTTCAATCAGCAATCGCAGCACCAGCAGGCTCAGCAGCAGCAAGTGCAACAGCAGCAGCCTCAACAGGCCAACGTATTCACGACCATCGGCGACTTCAGCCCCAACCCTTCGGGGAACTTTGCCAACACGAGTTCGGGAAACGCCCAGCCTGGGTATCCGCAAGTGAACAGCAGCAGTCCGCAGCTAGCTTCACACAGCTCTAGTGGCTACCCAGGCCAGGAACAGTATGGCGGACAAGAGCACCAGCAGTGGCAAAACGACGGCTCCCTCATGTGGGATCAGCAGCAGATCAAGATTGAGAACGAATACGACCACCAGGACCACGGGCAGTACATCCACGAATCACCCGGTAGAATGGACAACGGTCAGGGGGAAATGCAGGAGACAAAGACGTTCTCGCAGTCGGATAAGGTGAACCTGAACACGCGGATAAAAACAATGATACTGAATAAACAACAGCAAGAGAACAACAAGATGGAGGAGAACAAGACCGCTGAACAAAACCCTACCGGTCATTTTTTATGGTATAGCCACCATCACCACTCAACGGAACGATTAAGTGATGATGGTGGCTCCCAAAACAAACCCGGCTATGACATAACCACGACAGGCGGAACTGACTCTGGAGGCAATAGGGCTGAGGATATGCATAACAACATTTTGAAGATGTATAGGCATCCTAAGCTCGCTCACAAAAGAGCTAACTACCAGGACTCGCTTTTTAGGGAGTCTACCGTTAGGAATCATTCAGTTCCCAGTCCAAGTCTCGGGAGGCAGCAAAATCAGCCGCAGTACTATGACCAATCTGCTTCAAGAAATTTTCCACAGCAGTATGCTATCAAAAACGAACCTCAACAAGATTTCTACGAAAATCAACGATATCACTCGCCCCGTAGTCCCAACTTAAACTCTATGAGGGCCTCACCTCAGTATACCATTCACGACCAACCAAGTAACCAAAGATACGCCATACCTGGGTCCGAGTATTTGCATTCCCCCAAAATCATCGGTTACCAGAATGCCCAAGCGACCAGGGAGCCCAGAGAGGTTTTCTCGCCGAGCCCTCGAAAACAAAGCCAGTACAAACCGACGGGGCGTCCAAGAGGAAGGCCCCGTAAAATCGTACAAGGTGCACAAAACGAAAACCAACAAGCTGTGATCCACAACAAACCACTACCTCAAAACCAGCAGTATCAATCACCTTCTACACCAACTCCTTTGAAAAATGACAAGATTAAAAGTAATTATTTATCTCCGGTGTTTTCTGAGAAGGTAACGAACAAGCAGTTGGGGATGGAAATTCCGGATTGCAAGTGCTTTTCTCCTGGAGAGTCTCCTGTAGAACCCGGTTCCTATTACACTCATCTGGGGTGTGCTAATAGTCTGAAAAGTTTGCGGTACGACTTGGAATGTAGAACTGGTGTGACCGGTGTTGCTATCAGGATTGAGAAGATTCGGTATACAGGAAAGGAGGGGAAAACAGCTCAGGGATGCCCCATTGCAAAATGGGTGAGTAACTTTTTATGGAATTATATTGATAATGATGATGAAAAAGAGCAAATATACTTCATTGTCCAAAAATAATTCTTATGAACGAAAATTATAAATAATGAAGTTGACAAATAGTTGAACGGCTCCAGTCGTAGACGTAATTTTTAATCAGTACTTCTTACGATTGATGTTTCTAGCTGTGACTACTTTTTTATACCTTTCTGATTACAAATAAAATTTCTTCAGACATATTCCGATCTTAATTGAACGGTCTTAAGGTTAATTCTATCGTTTACAGATAATTCGACGCCAAAACACAGACGAAAAATACCTGGTAATAGTCAAACACCGGAAAGGCCACACTTGCCACTCTGCCTTTTTAGTAATCTGCCTCGTAGCCTGGGAAGGCGTCGAAAAAGGCAACGCTGACGACCTCTACACCCTTCTAACCGAAAAACTCAACAAGTTCGGCCTCCCGACCAAAAGACGATGCGCCACCAATGAACCCAGGACCTGCGCCTGTCAAGGCTTCGACGAAAACACCTGCGGGGCCAGTTTTTCTTTCGGCTGCTCCTGGTCCATGTACTACAACGGCTGCAAGTTCACGAGGTCCAAAGACGTCAGGAAGTTCCGGCTGTCCGAGAAAAACGAGGAAATCTTCGTCGAGGAGAAGCTCCAGAAGCTGGCCAACCACCTGAGCCCCATGTACAGGTCGCTGGCTCCTCAGTCCTTCAAAAATCAGTGCCATTTCGAAAATATCGCCTCGGACTGCCGGTTGGGGCATCTTCCTGGAAGACCGTTTTCGGGAGTGACGGCGTGCGTGGATTTCTGCGCTCATGCTCACAAGGACTTGCACAATATGGTCAACGGCTGTACGGTGGTGGTTACTTTGACGAAACACAGGAGCTTGTCCAAACCGTTGGAAGAGCAACTCCACGTACTGCCTATGTACGTAGCCGAGGACACTGATGAGTTTGGATCGCGGGAAAGCCAGGAGGACAAAGTCAGAACCGGAGGCATTGAGATCCTGCAAAAGTAAGTTCTACATGAGTATACTTCAGTTGAACGTTTTACCTTATGAATTTTTTTGAATAGAATTGTTAACAGTTATGAGTTGAAAGAAGGTTACAGTTTTGGTATATGGGAGAAGCTTTTTATTGGGGGGTCGGTCCGTCGGTAGCCGGTCGGTCGACGTAGGTGCTTTGTTCACTCATTCAATCGATCGCCGTGTTAGTCGGTGGTTCAAGCCGTAGACTGAATTATGAATTTTCACTTGCTATCGTCCAACCCGTGCTAGGAATCACACGTTAGTCCTTAGTCGTTAGTCCTTAGCTTGCACAACTTCTGAGGGTTGTCGTTCGTACGGGTGCGATAGTTGGTCAACGAAAAAACATATTTTAAACATTTTTTCAAACACACTTGTTATTGTTTTCAATTCCAAAATAAGTAAGCTAAATATTCATAGATGTTATTAATAGCTACTCAATCAAAGTCCTGAGTCTTATTTTTTGCTGCGAAAATTTCAATTTTCGCCATTATAATCCATTATCTTTTTATTAATGAATAGTAGGTATGTCTCTGATTAATAATTATTCAATTATAACCTCATTTCAAACATTTATGGAAGAATTTAATTTTTAACTACTTCTGTATTTATTTCTTTTTCAAAATTTATATATTTCCATGTAGTTGGATAGATACACTCTCTCCTCCTTTGTTTTTCAAATATACACTTGTTTTCTTTTTTCATTTATGTATTTTGTTTTTATTGAATGATAATTTCAACCACCATTTTGCCGTAAAGCAATACTTGAAACAGCTTTTAAATTACAGTTCATTTATTGAATGAAAATATCACCAAATGTTCTTATTACCTCAAAATTGTTCAAAACCAACCTTCGTAGCATTCTCTATCTTCAGCTTTACCTACCGTTGTTGTAGTTTCCTATTCATCTCTACTTTTTTTTTTCAGGTACAATAGCGAAGTGAGAACTTGCTCCATTCCCGCAGAAAAATGTCTCCGGAGAGGTCGAAAAAGCCAGGATGGCAAACGAACGAAAAGAAAAACCGCCACCCCCCAACCGTCTTCTCCTTCCGTAAATTCTCCGTCTTCGACGAACTCTCCCAAAGAAAGGAATAGTAATAGCGAAATACAAAATGGTCAAGTATCCAGCACAGTATTAGGCTACCCAAACAAATCCAATTGGAGGTACGATAATTTTTCAGACAGCAGTAACCAAAGTAATTCGTCCTTCTATAACAGCAGAAACGACTTTGCGAATAGTAACAGCAGTTATCCTAACAGCCCTTCCCCTAGCCTTCCCCAGTTCTCGGTATTCAAAACTCCGATGACTCCCAATTTCAGTAATCACTACTCCCACTCGGGGTATCTCAGGAACGAGTCACCTGGCGAGTATCAGAACCAGAACTACTACTACCAACCCCCTAATTCCTCTCCTACTCCACATTTAAGTAACTACTTCAACAGCTATGGAAACTATTCTTCCCACTACGCCAATAATCCCTTTGACGACTTCTACTCGAACAGTCCAGCACCGTCTAACGACTACAACACGCCGCCACCTGACGAGAAAGTTGTGAACGTTTCCCAGACGGATAACGCGGAGTGTTTCAGAGACAGCGAGATAGGTGGCGTTGCGATAGCGCTCCCTCACGGCAGTGTTTTGTTCGAGTGCGCCAAGCACGAAATGCACGCCACCACGGCTCTTAAGAACCCTAATCGGTTATCTCCAACTCGCATCTCTTTGGTATTTTACCAGCACCGCAGTCTGAACAAAGCACAGCACGGACTGGACGAATACGCGGAAAAGATGCGGCGTAAGGTGGAGATTGGCAACAGCCAAACCGATCTGGATAAGTCTGACGACTCAGAATTCAAGCTGGATGTTAGTAGTTTGGGTAGTTTGAAGAACGACGTTTTCCTGAGAGCCCCTACTATTCCTACTGTTTCTTTGACGACTTTGTTTCCTATGTATCCTTGTATCGTTACAGGTCCTTTCCAAGAGCAACCGCCTTTAGGAGTTCCGGACAAGACCTGAGGCGGTTGATCCTGATTCTTGTCCTTACAGCAAGACTGCTCGACGTTTGCCTGCGAAGTCAAGGAAGAGATGGGTTTCATACACTCATTCCTATACGATATAAAACTGCCAAGTCATTAAAAAGTATAGATGGTTGCATTTATCTTGTGAACCAGTAAAGTACCTAACATAAATCATTTGTGAAACAAAAAATTATCGTGTGGTATGTATGTGCTATGTCCAATATCAGCGACATTCAATTGTCGCGACGTTCATTATTCATGACATTCAATATTCGCGTCATCTGATATTTATTGTCATCTTTACCCAACATGTTCGCTGCCGTTTCTGTCTATTTGTCAGCCTAATCTATGAGATCAAGATGTTTTTTGCAAATATTTCAGTGGAAATGTAGAAACAGTCAAAGTATTAACATCGGTTTCGATGCAATGGCAGTTAACGTGTTAACGAAACCAAAGCATCTCTCATTTTTCACCATTTTTTTTTTCAAAATTGAACCCATTCACCTTCAAGGCATTGAAATTCCAATTTTGATATCCAAATCCTGGCTGTTGACATAGATTTTCAATTTGTTGAATAAACATCCTGTCAGATACATTAAAATTTTGCTCGCGACATCCATATCAAGCTAGCGACCTCTGAATCAAGCTGACATCTGAGTAATGTGCTGGACACTCAAAATTTATTACATCCAAATCCCATTTGTTGTATCTGTCGCTCACGAAATCGTAATCCATTTCAAATTCTGCTAGCGACATCCAAATCCCATTTGCCACAACCAAACCTCATTCAAGACATCCACTATATTCCACTTATCTCATCTATGTCTCGTTCTTAACATTCAAATCCTATTTGTGGAATGCACATCTGGCTGGCTACATCTAAATCTCATTTGCTCCATTCCAATCTAAATTGCGTCATTCAAAATCTCCCTTGTGTCATCCAAAATCTCCCTTGCGTCACCCAAAATCTCCCTTGCGTCATCCAAAAATCTCCCTTGCGTCATCCAAAATCTCGCTTGCGTCATCCAAAATCTCGCTTGCGTCATCCAAAATCTCGCTTGCGTCATTCAAAATCTCGCTTGCGTCATCCAAAATCTGGAAATTGTATACTTCCCAAGTGACTAGAATATTGGATGTTATGGTATGTGGACGTCTTATAAAAATTGTGTACAGAGTGCTCAAAGGGCTGAAACCTCTCTGAGTTTTGTGTTATTTCGGATGATTTTCAAACTGTTTAAAAAGGGTTCGGTATTTCTTTTCCTAGGAATTAATTAACCTTTACAAGTGATTAGATGCTCAGGTAGGTTTATATTAGTGTGGAAGGACTTCACTGGTTCATGAATGACGATCGAATATGAATGCAATGATTTATATTGAAAATATTGTCAGTGCCTCTTTGATCTCTAAAAGATAGATATACCGATTGATTAAAGTACAAATAACAATTAAACTCCCGGCCGTCAGTATATATAACAGTAAGTTGAATACAGATTTGTCTAGTTTAGGGTTTTCAATGATTCTTCTATTATAAGTATAGAGTAGTTTTTCATTTCGACTTGAAGTTTTCGCCACATCTAGTGTGATACTCACGTAGCTCGAGAATATATAGAAAGATGGAGTTTCTTGTTTTTCAATCGAATTATTGTACAGGGTTTTCCTGATGTGTCGATCTATTTACATTTTGAAAATTTGATGAACCTTCTGTGTGTATATTGGAATGGTATTTGTCATATATTTTATGTCATCGGGTGTACAATTAATCGAATAAATTTTATCCTAAAGACAGGAATTATGATATTCATATTGAGTTGCGTTGTGCTTTCTATTGTGAAAGTCTCAATATCCGAAAGGATATACCCAATGTTTTGCCTTTGAAAGCTATGATTCACGAAAAAAGATTATATTTTTCAAAGTCGTGAGCATAGAGTTAAGATTGAATTTATTTCTTGAAAAAGAGTATTTAAATTACGTGGAAAAGTCGAGGCTCGGATTTTTCGCACCCAGAGGCCATACTGTGTTTGTTGTAAATGATATTAATGTATGCATTTATCTTTTCTAGTTTTAAAGTATATTTTTGACAAGAAAAAGAAAGAAAATATTTATAGCGTTCTCAAATCGCCTACGATTATTGTATAGTGTTAGTATAACCAGTCACTTCTTCGAGAATATAAAGTATGTTGTTGAAGTACTCGATGCCAAATATTTAAAATAGATTTTTTAAAAGTGTATTAATTAATTTATGAAGTAAATTTCTTCCAGGCCAGTTCGGCAGCCACTTTTTTATGTAAAATAAGTTAGCTTTTTTCTATAGCACCTTATTTATTTATTTATTTATTACTTCCTTCGAGCGGCCTCGGCGGTTTTCCTTTCCAGTGCGACACGTTGATTTTTTAACTATTTAGCCCAGTTGAATAGTAAACCAAAACGGACTTGCTTTGTAAAAAACCGAAGTGAAAATTTACCAAAAGAATTTCCTTCGCTTTCTCACTATAACAAGAAAAAATCCATTAGAAACTGCACTTGTGAAAATGCTATTGGAGCTCAAAGGTCGCAAACATTGCTTTTTCTCAAATATCTCGTAAATTCCTAGTTTTTCATTAATAAAAGTTCATCAGTCAACTCCTCAACTGAGTTCATTTGAAAAAGATCCCTTACAAAATTCACGTTGAAGATGTACATTCTTGAAATAATGCATTCCTATCATCTCTAGTGCTGTGAAATGAAATGCATAGTACCAGTACAACTAATGAATATATCGTGAACTGTGATACCTCTATTTCAAAGTTATATAGGCCATCCAAGCTTTCGATGGCAGTTGCTTTTTAATTGTATGTAATTTCAATTTTGTTTCTCCCTACAATTTTTTTTATTCCTCAACTACTTCACCTTCATAATCACAAACAATCAAATATTCATTATATTTATTTATTGTAACATTCAACTACACTTGGAGTTAGCTCTTCATAAGTAGGTACTTAACTAATTGATTTGAGAAAATGAATATGGTGCCGAAATATCCAGGTGAATTTTATCTACAAATTTTTTTTCATCCGCCCCTTCTCACTTCTAAGCGGTTTTCAACCTGCTGCTTGCCACTTGAGCGAGATAATAGCTAGCCTTTTTTGGTTGAAAACCAGCCTCTGGAGCTTTGTTTACACTTTCTATCTGTTTGTGGCCAAGATCCTTGCTAACTCCATATTATGACAGCAAAGAGCTGCAACAAGTTGGTAATGATGGCAAAGCCCTGTTGTTGAGCTAGTTCTATCTAGATTGTCTCATGATGATATAGAAGAATGGAGGAATACGTTCTTCTCAGTACTCTCTATGTTTCTGAACTACCAATTTCCTGATCTAGTCCCTTAAAGCTTTTCGAACATATTAACCCTACTTTTCAGTATCCACAATTTTTGTGTGATCAACAAAAACAGCTGATGCCTACAACTGAATGCCAAACATAGGTTATGTTCATTATAACAGAGTTTGTTGTGTTTTGAGCTGTTTAATTGTGACTTTGTAAGAGTAGGTTTTTTTAGTGCTTTTTTTCATGTCTTACCATTTGATTCAGTTCTATTTTCGATGGGCATCGTGTCTGGACGAGGAACTTCCTTGATAAATAAATACTCCGAGTTAGGTTAGGTTAGGTTAACTTTGAGGTTAGAGTATAACTCTAACCTCAAAGTTTTCGTCTCGTATTTTAGCCTAGTTGGAACCTGATTTAGGAGTGGATTTCATGACGAAACTATTCCATTGCATTTATTATTCTTATCGTTACAGCCATCAAATAAAACATTTTCCTCATCCACAAGAGTTCCAAATGTATTCGATAAGCGCTACAGCAAAGAATTTAATCCTTTGGCCGTGTGACACGATGAAGAAAAAATTCCTCATCGATAAAGTATGTTATGTTATCGGTATGCATGAGATGAGAATAGAAGACTTGATTTGTTTTTTGCTTGTACCTACCAGAAGGAATTAATAATGTATAACTCGTCGTATAGCTCGAAAACTACAGCTACTTCGTAAGTTTTGTAAACGGTCTCTTCCTTGTAAGTTTTGATGAGGAAGTAAACAAGATCTCTAAGAAATACTGGTTTTGCTTCATTTTGATGGAGCCAGAACGAGGAGTATTCTGCCGGGAATTTTTCACTTGAATTTTTTAGGAGGTGAAATTATTATTTGACTGGGCTACATTTCCAAGAAGAAATTTCCGCTCTCAGTATCCTTGTTTCTATACAGCGTTGTGCAATAAACCAACCACAGTATTATTGTAAGAGTTTTGTACGGAAATGGAAACGACCGAGGCCACAAAACCCGAGTAGTTTTAGAAGAAAATGTATATATTTTTTACACGATTTTAGCGATGTCTCAAACGAGCAACCGAAAGCAATCTTTTGAATATTTGTACATAGACTTTGAGTGGATACTCGCCTGGGTTTTTTCTTTACCGCGTCATTTTCGGAATCAGGCCTTACTCATCAAAATTCGACCGAAAGCAATACTTACTGATAAAATTCATATCATCGGCAGGCAGCAGTATCGACTCGGAAGGAAAATGTGTTTTATTAAGAGTAAAATAGCCATTTGTATTTTCAATAGCTATAGACTTTTTTAGTTTAGTATTAAAAGAAAAATTGATATGTGTATTGTCTTGTGAATACATTTATATAATATTAAATGAAAAGGTTGTTTATTTCTCCCGATTCCAATTTCGTTTTGTTCTACAAATATTTTGTGAAATAAAAAATGATGACAAAAAGTAACTGTAGTACTATAGTTTGTAGAATTTCAATATATTTATTTTATTTCAATTAATAATACATATATTCAGAAAAAAAAGGATAAATTTGTTTTTCTTCCTTATTCAGAGAAATCGGACAAATTTCGGATATGCAGTTGGTTAGTACCTCGTCTACTAGATGGAGTGACATTTTGTTGTTCATTCCAACTTAGGAAGAGGAATGAAATACTCTGAAAGAATTCCGGTTTTCAATTATGGAATATCATTGACTTTCGGTCGATGATGGCCACTATCTCACACTGATGAGTGGCTAATGAACCTGAAACCGGTCTGCAAGTGTGCCCGTTCCAAAATTGAAGGTCGACTCTTTCAGTTGTATTGCCAATTGCATATGCAGGAAATTTTCTGTGAGCTTCCTGCACTGACGTTTGTCGGATATAATCCAGTGGTATTAGCCAGGGGAGTAGTTGTTTTCTGATAGGCGTCAGTCCCTTCAACCTACAATGTAGGTATATTCGAGACTGGCTTGAACGTTTAAAGTTCATTTCTTTAGATTTGTTAATTGATAGTATTCAACTATAGCCCACTGACTAATAAGTAAGTTTGTTTTTTCTACTATGAAATTGGATCCATTTAAATACATTTCACTGTATGAAGAGATAATACTTTCATTTGTAAGTTCAAAAGTTGAAGATCAAAGTGACCATAAATAGTTCGGTGATGTCGTAATTCCCTGTACACAATTATGAGAAAAAGAAACCTTTGAAATCCTGCCCGTTATCAAGAATACCAATAAAGGCACCAATAAGTAGTCTCATTACAGCATTAGTTGTTTTTTCTTGTAGATATGCAAAGAAACTGTTAAATGTGGAAAGAATTTAATTTCTTGTTATTTTATTAGGTTTTAGCTAAGCTCACAGAAGAAGCTGTTAGAGCCTGACCTGTTTCTGCGAACTTAACTGAATATCGTTGCGACATCTACTGGCTATGCATTCGACCTTCTCAGTCAGTTAATTGAACACAGATGGAACTATACTCCAGTTTCCAGAGACTAAAAAAGGGGTTCACATTACAAAAGGTGGGGTAGAAGATTTAACTTTTTTATTTCGTGTTAATGGGTATAGAGAGTAAAATATAAAAAATGTTACTAAATCTGGGCTCGACACAACTTTTGGTAGCCGAAAAACCTCCAAAATTTCGGACATTTTTCGGTTTTTTAGCAATATCTCGAAAATGAGTGATTGTAGCGAAAAACAAAGTTGTAGAGAATTGAATTCCCTACAAATTTGATCCATACGTTTTTCTTCTTTGACCAATAGGGAGCGAGCTACAGTATCTCATAGATATAGATGGACCATTTTTCTCAAAATGGTCTAAAAGCCAAATAGCGCATTCTTTCGTGAGTGTTATTGCAACCCAAGCATTTTTGGTTGTATTCTCGAACTATATTTGTAGGGAATTCAATGTCAAGATTTTTCGGCTACCAAAAGT
>WOGO01002152.1:0-16384 GCA_015342085.1 Leptinotarsa defecta | reverse complement strand
GGAAGATACGGGGGTGTTTCCATAAGAAGTGAGACAAATTCGGATTTTTCAAGACTGAAATTTTTTCAGGAAAAAAGTGTAATCGTAGTAAGTTAGTAGTTCTGATCACGAATGTGAAGGAATTTTTAGCCTATTTTGCCCCCTAATATGTTTTACCGTGAAAATGGGGTGTTCCATCGCGAGTGGCGGACAGTGTATATCACTTTGGCCAACAGCATTCAGGTGGTAGGTACATTTTGAGCGTTTCCATCAGTCCTGGAAGTTTCATCGTTCTACCTCGAATATTACGGAAGATACGGGGGTGTTTCCATGAGAAGTGAGACTCACTGTATGTATGCATGTATGTCCTTGGGTTTAATTTTATTCTTAGTTATTATTTTTCTTAGTTTCAAATTTTTATTTTATTCAGGTTTAGTTTAAATACTGATCATAAGTATTTATGTACACCTTTGTAGTAATGATTTGTTTGTATATTGGGTGCTGCCCGATAGATAAATAAATAAATAAATAAATGAATGTAATGGGGGCAAACTGTGGAACAATAATCGAGATGAGATCTAACCGGGGAAAAATTAAGATATTTAATAATGATAATAGTAATAATAATGTTGATTCAAGGAAATAATTCATAAAGAAAACAGTGTTACATGAATAATAAAGAGTAAACATTGAAAACATCACGGAAGTATTCAAGATACTTTAATGTGATGATGCTAGAACAAACAAACAAAATATATACATACATATATAGTACACATAACCGTAAACACTAACTGTTTCACACATCTAACATATCTACTACTTATATATCAGTATACACATATAACCAGCAGATCCACTTAACAACTGAATAGATTTCTTCCCTCCGTCAACCGGTCGCACCCCTACGAGCAACCCTCAGAAGTCTTCGACAGACCTGTACAAGCAAGGGAAAACGGGGGTCCTATCCTGTAACGTGCTATCCTGATTAAGGATTTCTTCGTACAAAAACTTTAGCTATAGTTGAAAAAATATATAAATAAAGAAGATAAAGAGAAAACGAGCCCTTAATTTGTTTTTGCTTCATCATAAGTATTTTAGATTTATAAGATTGTTAAAAATGTCTCTTCCACTTTGCATAATCCAATCTTTGACCTCATCTTTATATTTTCTGAATTTGTCTATGCTTTTTATTTTAGCTGGTAGTAGATTGTATAACCTTGGAGCGATGTATTTACATGAACGTTGACCAATTGTTTTTGCACTTGTGCAGGTATATATTGATTTCCCTCTTGTTTCATAATTATGATCTAGAGTATTTACTAGTATTTTTTTCTTGTGGATGTTATTTAATACATTTTGACAAAAAAGCTGCCTCACATCAAGAAATTGGCTCTCTTGAAACAGGGAATCAGTTGGGAAGTCAATATTCTTTCGGTAGATGATTTTAATAATCCATTTTTGGATTACATTCAGGTTATGTAAGTGGTGTTCAGCCACTCCACCCCATCCCAAAATACCATAACTAATAAGCGACTGGACCAAAGAGAGATACAACGTTCTAAGATTTTTTAAATCGAGGAAGTCTCTCAGGTACCTGAATCTAGACAGTAGGCCCCTTATTTTATTGACAACATTTTTTATGTGGTTGTCCCATCGAAGGTGTCGATCAAGTATAATACCTAGGTATTTAACTGTTGTTGCTTCAGGTATTTGTGTGTTATTGTCTATATTCAGGGAGCCAAGGTTTGGTAAGTTGTTCGAGTAAGATGTGAATGGTAAATATTGTGTTTTGTCACAGTTTAAAGTGAGTTTGTTGAACTGAAACCAAGACTTGAATATTTTGAAGTCATTTTCAATATCACTTTTTAGGTCATACCACGTTTTTGCCTGGTAGAATATTGCAGTGTCATCAGCAAAACTAAGGACTCTCCCCTTCGTGTGCAATGTCATCATGTCATTGATATAAATTGTAAAAAGTAAGGGTCCCAGAACGGTTCCCTGAGGGACACCAAAGGTTACTTTCCTGGGATTGCTGATAACACCATCAATGTTAACAAATTGTATCCTTTCTGAGAGATAACTCTTAAGGAGTTCATATATATTACCTCTAAGTCCATACTGTCTCACCTTTTCCAAAAGTCGTTTATGGCATACTGTATCGAACGCTTTTGAAAGATCGACGAAGATACAAATTGCTGGAACTTTAGAATCCAAAGCTTCATATATCTGTTGGGTTAAATGATGTATTGCATCTTCTGTCGATTTTCCCTTTCTAAAACCGTATTGTAAGTCAGATACTATATGGAACTTGTCTAAAAACTTAATAATTCTTGATTTCAGAATTCGTTCGATAATTTTAGAAAAGATAGACAGCAGGGATATAGGGCGATAATTGCATATGGGAGATATTTGAGAAGCTGCCGTAAAATCTACAAATTTTCATTTGAGACGAATTTTAGGTATAGCTTCAGTCACATATGAAGAAATGTACACCATCTTGACTCAGATTGAGGCTTGCCTCAACTCCCGACCTTTGTCACCTCTTTCTAACGATTCAAACGACTACCTACCACTCTCTTCTGCTCTGCATACGGGATCTCAACTTGAACAGATTATCCAGGTACCAGCGCACGCAACAGCTGTTCCAGCACTTCTGGTCTCGTTGGTCGAGAGACTATTTAACTCACATTCAGCAAAGACGTAAGTGGAAAACAACTTCATTGGAACCCAAGGTAGGCGATTTAGTTATCCTAAAGGAGGATAATGTCCCACCTCTACGTTGGCCGATGACACGTATCGTTCAGCTGCATCCTGGGACAGATCAAGTGACACGCGTAGTTTCAGTGAAATTACCAAGTGGTGGTGTTTTCAAACGCTCGCGAAGCAAAATATGTGTCTTACCTTTAGAAAATGACTGAAATTGACTATCAAGTGACATTTCATTTGAAGGATTTTAAGTTGATGAACATCTAGATATATAAAAAAATTTTGTATATTATTTATTTATTTGTAAGCAGCCTTTCAAGGTGGGCGGCATATGTACGATCATTTTATTTTGTATTCCTCTTATTGTGCCAAAGGGAAATGGCAACATTGTCAACCTCGTCAATTTCCAATCGCTACCCTTGGTTAGCGAACTTAAACAGAGATAAGTCTCAGTCTCAAGGGTCAGTCTGTTATCGCACATTGTAAGATGCACATCTGCAATACATTAAAATAGTTATAGTTACATGTTCACGTTTCATTACTCGTCCCTAACAAGGGTGGACCTTCGCACACAAACAACAGTCAGACTTCACAGAAAATGGCCAAACTATATTATTGAGGTTTTGTCATCAAATACTTCCAAACAAACTGAAGGAGTGAAAATATGCTCCTTTTTATTTTTAAATGGGAAGAGAGTTTCAATTTTTTTATTGAACTTTTCAGTTAGGATCAAAGGAGTGAACCTATAAACAATAAAATGTCTGTAAAATTATTGGTTAGTTGAGGATTCTGAAGAAGGTATTTTAGTATGTGCATTTTACACTTAATTTATGAAGATTTTAGTGGAAATCCTAGAAAAATATTATATTTTATATAAATAAGATGAATTAAAGAAAATCATGCTCTATATTATTCATTTTGGTCAAAGATCAAATTGAAATACGATACTTTGCTGTACATATGTAGAAAAAAACGAAAAGTTGGAGTATTGAAGAAAGAAGCCAAAATCATCCTTTGCAATTTCACACAATCTGTTTGAAAAACCACATTCTGAAATGCAAAATAAACAAACAATCATGCATATTCATGGAACATATCGACTGAAATTTCCAGAAAACTACGGAAACGTTTATTGAGTTGAGTTTCATTTGAATAAATATCCTGACAGGTAGCTAGTAAAAATTCATTTAGAAAAAGCTACTTCATATAAATATTGAATACAAATCAATTCAAAGAACTAAGATTATAAAAAAAAGGAAAGAAGAAAAAAATGTATCTGAATCTTGGAATATTATGTAGAACTTTCTTACACAGGCTGTGTATTGGCACCAGAAATATATATTTATTCATGATAAATTACAAAAAAAAATTGCACAGCCAACCAGTGTGAGGAACAAAATTTAGGTGTTTATAACCCTCTGTACCCAACCAGTGGTAAGCCTTTCGACAATCAGATATGATGGCGGTCCGGGTTTGATATTTTCTTTTATAGTTACTATTTACGTAGTCGAGTGAGGACCTGGAACTATGAAAACTCCTTTAGTATCTCGCTGTATACCACCAAAAAGTCATTGTCTATCTACACTCTTCCTCTTTATATTTTTTTCCAAATTCAGCTTCGTCTATTTCAAATATTTTATTCTTTTCACGACATTTCAAACAAACCTATAATTATTTCGAATGTGCTATACATCACAAAACAGGTTTTTTACTTCTCTGCACAACTTCCAAGCCTACGTTTAATTTATTCATTGAGAACTTTATTCTGGGATGTGTAATGAACAAAAAATATGCAGTGAACATCATTACCTTTTCTATTGTGAGGCGGCATTCAAAACAAATGTTTTACAACTAACGATTTTGTCTTTTTTCTTCAATATCTTAACTATTCGTTTTTTGTTATATCTGTACAGTAAAGTATCAAAATTAAATTTACATTCTTCATTGAAATTGGTACTGCCTATTGTTGCTATAAACACTCTAACTTGAATTGAATTTTTTTATTGGCTTTCTTTGGGTATTTTTACCTCCCACAATCTGAAAAATTTATCGAAAGAAGGTCGATAAAAAACTTGATTTCCCCCACAAAAAATAACTTTCATTCAATATTCAACAGGATTAAATTCCCTCACTTTGACTAAATTTGAAATTTGTCTCAAATTCATGTTTGAGATTTTTATAAATCACTCAAACAAAAGTGTACATTGAAGTCATACGAATTTTGAGTAGAGTCGGTGACAGTTACCAACCGCTTTTTTCGAAATGTCACTAGTTTATAACTTTACAATGGAAGCATATCTCCAGAAATCGAATCCATTGTTATATCAAGTTTTTTTAAGAAAAATGTTAAATTATTAAACTGAGTGTCAAAGAAGGAGAAACAAGATATGAAAGTGAATACTTTTCTATATTTTTATTATGTAACAAGAAGGCTGGACAGTTACAATTTTCGGAACTTCAGAGTTCCGTCACTAGGAAAATAAGGAAGGGCACCAATTTCTTCTCTCGCATTCATAATCTACACGCCAAAATATTAAGTCCACCCAATTTTTTTTAATCGGAGGGTGCAGCCTATCCAAATTTTACCAGTCAGATATCAAAAGATATCTGGAATGAAGAAAAATCACCAAATATTTTTCAAAACCACTGACAATACATTGAAACAGAAATAAAACTACACTTTTGGAGATGTGTTTATTAACTTTGGCAGTTATTCCACATAGTAACTGAAGCTATATAAACGATGAATAATGAGAAACCTATTAACAATAATATATCACAAATATAACAACATATAATTCATTTGAAATTTACACATTTTCAAAAATTTTTCCTACAGGTAATATACGATTTCAACTAATAAAGATCCACCTAACAGACAAGTAAAATGGTCTCAGCGGCAGGGTTCAGTTTCAGAAAAGGAATGTTGCTGATACAAATTAATGAATTTTTCATCAACAGCTATTCAGAACAAATAAAAAAGGAGATTATCCAAAATACAGCTAGACGACATTTGGTTGGCCATATACGTGAAATCTGACGATTTTCTCACAAAAAAAACATTTTCAACATTTGTTGAATAAAATGTGCATAATTTGTTTCCAATCTATATAAAAAACCTTCCTATCTTCTAGTTTTTGATACCTTCAGATATTTCAATATGATTTTCTGTCAATAAGTTTATTTGACAAGGAAAAATTCCTGCTCACATTCAATTTATAAAAGTGTTACGCTGAAAATGCTACATGAACTACAATGTCTCTTATAAAACCTTTTGGTATTTCCGGAGGTCATCAGTAGTTGTGATTTTGCAAAAAATGAGTGAAATTTTGGAAACGAGTCTCATTACATATTATTTGAAATTCAAATGAGATATCATCTTGAGAAAAAAAATAGTCCACAATTCGAATAAAATTGACACCATTTTTTCTACAAAATTACCATATTCCAATAACTGATTTTTTAGTAAGTAGTCACTAAATTTAGGTTCCAAAAATAAAATTTTCTTTAATAACTCACATTTGATACACATTTCAGTTTTTGTTAATTTGAACAGAACATTTCGTAAATCAAAGTATATTTTCCAGATATACAACTTTGCATTCAAATGATTTCAAAGAAACTCACAATGTTCATAATAGGAAGAACTAAAATATCAAAATAAAAGAAAAATCCATTGTAATCATTGCAGTTTCAATGAAAAAATCACTTTGATTTTTCGATTTTCCAATATTACTCATACCTTTTCACCTGACGAATTTGCCAGTTTAGAGAAAAATGTACTTAGAATATTTCCCAAGAATTCAACTAATGATAGTAGTCTAACTAGAATTCTTGATCATCCTCCTTCAATCCCCAAAAATTCCCAGAGGAATGTTTACTAAGGAACTCAAATTTTATCTTCTGTCACAAATTGTTCCTAGTATCAATTATGAATGTTTTAATAGTGAATGATCCACTTGTAAGATTTGGAACCTCTGATATGTATTCAAAGAGAACAGTAGACTTAGCAATTGTGAGACAAATACAATAAAAACACAATTCTAGATCTAACCTGTCCCATATTGACTAAACCCGTACAAAACTATTTTGCCATGACTTCCCATCCTTCGAAAATATTTTATATAAAAAAAAGTTGCTCCCTTGGGTATACATTTTCAAAACAAAATATTTTATAAATGATTACAGAATTGTTTGCAAATGATGATGAAGAGGAGAAGATTAAAATTCAATACGTGAAAAAAAACTTAATTTCCTATAAGCTTTTTTGAATAAAAACGCGAAATCTTGAATATTTTTTATGGTCGCTTCATGAAACTCAATAACGTCAAAACAATTGTGTTTCAATAAAATATTGTTTCATAGAAAACATAACGGCAACAAATAGAGGAACAAAATCGAAAAGAATTATACAAAATTGTATAAAAACAAGAACATCCAGTTTTCTTAAACCATCCATGAGATAAATAGATAGTTCAACATACACCAAATAAAAAATGATTTCTGTCTCTCTGTAGCTTTCAATATTTCAACAGGCACCAGAGCCCAAAAGTGATTACATAATGACTGTCAGGGTTTGGAGTCTGGTTTAATCAAGACGAAATTAACTTTTGTGAATCTGATTATAAACAAATACTATTCATTGGCTCTTCTTATTCTCATACTTATGAAGCTGATATAATTTTATCCCATAGAGGTTTCTCGAAATTTGTTTTCATTAACATTTCAATTCAGTATGAGTTAGTAACTTGGAATAACGCGAGGCCTTCTAAAAAAAAATATTTACTCAGTGTGTCCCCAAATCTACTATCAAAAAATTTCGTGCCAAAAAACAGTGACTGAAAGAGAAACTACAATTTTTTGACATTTCAAATTATACTTACTTCATCTTCAAAAAACACTTCATTGTGAGATTTTCAGGAAAAGTTTTACAAAAATGCAACAAGTGTTGCGTTTTTGTAAAACTGTTTCTGAAAATCTAACAATATAGAAAAGGATTCAAGCCAAAGTAAAGGTGCTAAAAATAGAAACAATAGAAAAAAGTCAACTTCCCGACACAGAAGTAGCAGAAGATCAAGAAGTAGATCACTCAAGAGACGGAGGAGATCAAGGTCTAGCTGTTCTGATGACAATTTCAGGAAAGACGAAGAACCAGAAATTGTTTAAGAGAGCGAAATAGATCCATGCAAAAGAGTAATAGGATCAGGTCTAGAGAAAAAAGGGGTAGAAGTAGATCAAGAGATCGAAGGGGTAGGAGTAGATCCAGAACTAGGAGAGACAGAAGTGGATCAAGAGAAAGGCATCAAAAAATAAATCAAGGGAAAAAAGAAGGGAGAGGAATCCTGAGAAGAGAAAACTAGAAAGAGATAGCTCTGAGTTTGAGGATGATCCGGTTCCTGGAAAGATATATTGTGGAAAAGTTTCAAACATTGTGCCATTTGGATGTTTTGTACAATTAGAGGGACTTAGAAGAAAATGGGACAGACTGGTTTATATATCCAAATTTCAAACAGAGGGAAGAGTAACCAATGTCTGTGATGGAGCATAGTCAAGGTGAAAGTACTGACCGTGACAGGTCAAAAATTCTTTCTGCCTATGAAATACGTTTGCTAAATACTGGTAAATATTTGAACCTTCACTCTCATGCTCCATTGGGAGTGTGAAGATAAAGATAGAAACCCGGAAAGACCTGCATATGGTAGCACATCAGTGCTGAGACTTTCCGTTAGCAGCAATGAAGGTGAGGTTTCAAGAAAAAAAAGTTACAAGGATGTCTAGCGCATAACAGTGGGAAATCAATCGGATGACAGCAACAGGATGTATTAACAAGACTGAGTTGCCTGACTTCGTTAAAGATACAGTTACCCAAATATGAGGATAGAGGAGAAGTTGATATAGAAATTGAGTTAGTTGAAGACATTTTTACAAGGACATGATTGAGCTATGCGAGATCTGAGCCCAATATGAATAGATAAAATTCCAGACGGATCACTAACCCAGGCTGCGATGATGCAATCTGCTTTAGGTAAGGAAAGACGGGAACAAAAGATGGTCCAACGAAAACAGGAAGACAATACTCAACCATCACGAAAAAACAAGAATTGAAAAAAACTCCAAGGCTACAACTGTCCGAGAAATAGGAATGCAATCTTACTGGAGTGGAAGAAACGTGATAGGTAGCAAAAAAATCTTCATTTGGAAAGAAAACAAATCTAACAATAATTGAACAATACCAATCTCATTCAATTTATAAACTGAAAGAGATCTGAGGCAAGCAGTCGCCGATAATAAGACACTCATTGTTATACAAGACACAGGATTGGGAAAAACTATGCAGATCACCCAGTACATGAGTGAAGCAGGAATGGCTGCTTGGAGAAAAATTGGATGTACTCAACCAAGACGTGTGGCAGCCACGTCAGTGGCAAAATGAGTTGCTGAAGAATTCGGTTAGGATTGGGGCAGGAGGTTGGATGTACCATACGATTTGAGGATAAAACAATCACAAAAACAATGATCCAAGTAGAAGACAGACAGTATGTTATCGCGAGAGTGTTTCATGGACTTGGATTCGAAATAGTACCCTGTTATTATGTTGGATGAGTCTCGTGGAAGGACATTCCATACTCATTAATGGGTTAAGGCTTTCAAGGCCGCGATCTTCAGTGTTTCTATCTCCATTCGGGTTTGAAGGCCGTTGTAGTTCGGAACTGCATCATAATGTTTAACCAACACGAGTGGATGCCTTTTTTAGAGGTTGATTCATCTTGGTGATTCACCGATGACTGGTGATTTATAGTTCGTAGGGTGCATTTATGTTGACTCAGGTAACAACACTTCGACCAATATCAACCAATGACGTTACATTGCAATGTTACATCATTAACAGGTAATAACACTTCGGCGAATAGCAACGCATCAACAAGAGAGGCGGACTTCCTGAGTCAACATAAATACAACCTACATTGCAATGTTACTTCATTAACAGGTAATAACACTTTGGCCAATAGAAACGCATCAAGAAGAGAGGCGGACTACCTGAATCAACATAAATACAACCTACAAACTTGAAATCACCAGTCACCAGTCATCAAGACGAATAAACCTCTGAAGAAGCCAGACACTCGTGCTGGCGAAACATTAGCATGCAGTTTCAGACTACGACGGCTTTCAAACCCGGATTAAGATAGTAACACTGACATTCCATAAGGATGTATTGTTTGGACTACTCAAGAGCGCTGTTTTGAAGTAAAAGCAGTTTAAACTGAAAACTTGATTGATATTTAACAATTACCTACATCATATTATCAATTGGGAATACTCTGTATGAATACTTTTTCAAAAATAAGGCCGCAATTTGATGAACTAATGAACGTGTCCAAACAATAAAAAAGTTATAATATATAATTTATTCTAAATTACATACCTCCACTATATGTAAGCATTTTGGACTTCAATGGATATGAACCGTCAGTAAATGAGAGTTTCCAGATAATGTCAATAATAAGAGCATATATAACATACACTCGCAGGAGTTATTTTTCTCTAATCATATCTAATTATTTTCGAATAAACAGAAATATTCTTTTGGATTTCGATAGCACAACGGAAATATTCGATGAACGATTCAAAATATATAATTCGAATGGCAACTTCTGAACTTATCGGCTACAGTACATTTTCTTCGTTCTACAAAATTCATATATTTGAGCTTGACGTAAAAATTAATGTTCTACAAAAAATATAACGCCTAACTATACAAAATATAAGCACATACAACAAAGTCGATGTACCACTGGACGAGTGAAAAAATCTCGGATTTTTCTATTGAGTTAGTTGATACTGTCAATCTGGTCAACGATTTCGTTTGGACAGGAGATCCCATAGTTAGATAAGTATCAAAATGACTTTATGAATATGTCAAATAGTATTATAAAAAGTTTCAAAATCGAAGTATAATAAAAGGATCTTTAGCACATACCCAAAAACAAAATCTGGACATAAAAACATTTCAATTCAACAGCATTATGAGGTGATTACAGTAAAATAGTTGAAAAATGTTATTGTTTCCTTCAAGAGGGGCAAAAGATAGTATATCGCAGCATTTGACATTCTTGTAAGAACTTTTATTAAAAATTCTAATCAATGATTCAATTCAACATAATGGTTGGATCCAGAACCAGTGTGACACCAACATAATTTTTAGAAAATTTTATGGTCTGTTTTTGCAAAAATTTACAATATGAAACTGTTTCCTTCTCGATTTTAAACATTTTGAGAGGGTAGTGATATACAATCATATTTATATAAATGAAAGTTTTACTTTCGTAAGTTATCTGCATGTATGAAGTGTCTAGAACTTCCATTAAAAAACGCCTTCATCTTTATTCCTTCAAGCCCAAGAAAATGTTCTATTCAAGACCATAGTAGTTGGTAGTGTCGGAGTCAAAACTTGTGTGACCTATGAGTTAACGAGGCCTTATTTCTAGATGTGCGTTTCCTCACTTTGAAGATAATTTTGGATATACATTTAACCCTCTGAAAACACTTGAATATTCATAAATGATTAGTAGTTTTTAAGGTATTTAGAAAAATAAAAAAAATCTGCAGATCTGCCATCAAGCATAGAAAAGATAAATAATGTATATATCAGTAAATCAAGTAATGAGAATAGAAATCCTTGAAAATTCATCAATGAAGTGAAGTCTATCAAGAAGAATGTTGTTTGATTTTCTAAAGTGAATGAAAATGTAACTAACCATTCTTTTTTAATTTTACCCGAGTGAATAAATAAATGTTTGTGGGAATAAATAAATGTTTGTGGATAGAAGAATTGCACTGCAATTATTGTACGGTAAATTTCAATGAACTTAAAAAAAGGTGAAATTGTCGAACGTAAAAAATTTCTGAAGTCAAAAAAAAAAAAAAAAAAAGAATGAGACTCATAACAGGTACACATCATGTATTTTAGAAGTAGAGCATTGAAACTCCTTAGTTTATAATTATGATAAAATTTTTCTTCAAAATAACTAACTAGTATACTGAATATAATAATTGTTTTTCTCTTGATGTAACTCCGTTATATTTTATTCTGGATACTGCTGTTATAAATATACTTGTATTTGACGTTTCCCACGTCATAACTGTATGATCTAAAAGGAATAAAAAGTATCATTATTATTAATAGGACTCCTATATTTTTAATTTTATTATATTTTTTTTATTATATTATATTTTTTATTATATTTAATTTTATTGCAAATAAGTTCCTGCATTGATATATAAAGATGGGAAACTTTCTCTCATGGTTTTCTGACATTATTTTCACTATCTATACTTTCACATGTAGGAATGAAGGGCATTTTTTTCTTAATAACAAAATTGGAAAAACACAAGAGGTTTTCTCCAAATATAACAAATTTTGTGATTCTATCGATTATCCTTGTAGGGAATCACATGTCAATAATTGCTTGCTAGCGTGCGTTGAAGTATATTTTTAAAATTTAGCAATACCACTCCTTAATTTTATTCTGTATTTTTCTGGCTTACCCTATCAAAATAGTTCATATTTCAATAATTAGCAAAACAATGTGATTTTGATGGATAACAAAAAAAATTGAATACATTTCTTTCTTCACATTTTTCAACTATTTTACCTTAGTCTCCAGCAGCTAGAAAATTTCCACCAACATGCTTCCATTTCCTGCAAGCCAAATCATATAGACCTGTCAAATTCACAAAATAAAAACTGGCGAAACCATAACTTTTCAACTATCTACAAATACACCAGAATCCGAGTTTTTTCATAAACTTCCAGTCCTACATCATTGTGTGACATACCTAAACAATCAATATAACATATACACATAAAAAAATATAAATAACGGATAAAAAATAAAACATTTATTGTCAGCCTAACATTAAAAAAAATATATATATAGGAATTATCTAACTTTGGATTAAGAGTATTTTCTTTCTTTTTTTTATCTAAAGACAAGCTTGGAGCTTCTCGATCCACTCTTGCGCTGATGCAGTATCTGCTGCACAAAAGTTGTATGTACGACGACTAGTACGTAACTGCAGAAAATAAGTTTTTAAATTAGTTCACAGAAACGTAAAGAAAAGTGATGAAATCGATCTACAAGGGGTCTATGGAATTATCGTTGAAACTGAAAAATAGTAGTGTCCGACCGAAACTGGTTTTTACGACCGAAACTGAAACCGAAACCGACCGGCAACGGTCTCAGTTTTGGCCGAAACCGAAACTTCCTTACAAGGATTATGTTTAGAGGGAAAAATAAAGAAACGGTTATTTTAATCATAACTTATTTGAGTTGTTACCTAATATCACTTGTATGAAATTTAACGAGCCGAACATTACCGATCATAGCGCGGGAACTTCCGAATGCAGTTTCGGTTTTGGTCGTAATTTCGGCAGGTTTGCCACCGAAACCCGGTTTTTTGCCGAAACTCGACCGAAACCGAACTTTCGCTCGGACACTAGATAGGTCTGATTCCTCACAGTTTTCAAGTAATTTTTTATTTTTGCGATAAAACAAAACTTTATTTCAAAAATACTTTAAAATATATAATGAAAAAAGAAAAAAAACAAGTATATTTTTAATGATTTTTTAGAAGTAAGCAGTATTGAACATCTTTCATTTTCCAGAAAATCTTGAGAACCCAATTTTTTTTAAAAATTCAGTATGTTGTGATACTCAGTGTGTTGAAAATTATAGGATGATTTGCCGCCTCAGCTGCTTTTCCAAAATAACGGAAACAGCAACCAAATAATCAACTATTTATACGAAAAAAAATCATTACTTCATCTCACCATGGATTTCCAGTTAACTACTCAGTGGAGATAGCATTTGTTGACACAATATATACGAGATCTGTTCAAAAAATATGGCGAATGTTCAAATTCTGCGACCTACACATTCGATTAGAGATTTTATGTTGGTACACTCGTCTCGAACATATGTTCAGTTTTAGCTGTTCAGCATGTTCAGTTTGTTGAAATTAAGTGAACACTAAAAATATTGACAGTGGCATGCGGTGACTGTACTCTAAGTCAGAAACATGTTTACAAGTGGTACAAGCTTTTCACAGAAGGTCGAGAAGATGTGAATGACGTCGTTCGCCTTTGACGCCCCAGCACATCATCAATCGATGAGGATGTCGGCATATTGGTTTGATAAAAAAACCGTCGCACGAGCATCGTTCAGGAATTTATGAATGACGTCACAGGCGATTCAGATTTGCCTAAACGAATCATGGGTATATGGTTATCACTTCGAAACCAAAGTACAATCGTTACAATGGAAAAGTCCAGGAGAGCCAACACCAAACAAGCACGCCAAGTTCGATAAATGTCAAGGTTTTGCTTACAGTATTCTTCGATTACCGTTGCATAGTGCATCATGATTTATTGCCACATGGTTGAATGGTCAATAAGAAGTATTATCTTGAAGTTATGCGCCGCTTGCGAAAAGCAATACGAAGAAAACGTCTGGTGTTGTGGAAAAACAATTCATGACTTTTGCATCACGATAATGCAACTGCTTACTAAACAACACTGTAATCATACTTCAGCTACCGTATTCAACAGATAGAATTTACTCAAATCTTCCTCAAGAAGTAAAACTTCAGATGTGGCCCCTTGCGACTTTTTCCTGCTCCTAAGAAAGACAGACGTTTTGCGACGATTGAGGAGATAAAAACAGAATCACTGAGAGAGCTCAAGGACCTCGTATTTGATAATATCAACGAAAACAAACTTGGGTGGGCTTTTCTTTGAACCAAGGTTTGCTGTTAGAAGTTCGTTTCATTGAAAAAGGAATATATGCAACCATGAATGATAGAATAATTTCCGTTACTTCAAAAGCTCAAATAGACGGATCTTTAGAGCTGAAACAAGGGGAAACTTCGGAAATGGTCTTGAAGATCCTCCCACTCAGCAGATCAGTAATGCCAATCTTTGTGCGGCTTAGATGGTTCTCCAACATTTATCGGTAATTCACTCAATACTGAACTTGCAACTTGAAAATATAGGATTTCACTTTCAATCTGAATGACTTTGTTTCACTATTGTTGTCAATGTTGAAATCATTCAACACTATAATTCTTTGATATCTCTGTTAGGAGCTCTTCTATTTCATTAAATAAATTATTTTATGCTCCGGATAACAAAGACTGATATGCCGCTATCAGAATGGTGTTCGTTTATGCTATTTCATTTTCACAAAATTCAGCTTCTTGTACAATAAAGAAATTGTGTTAAAGAAGTGTGTACAGTTGAAATATTTTGTCATGTATAAATGGAAACTCCACCAAGCTTGGTGGTTTGCTTGCGGAAGCAGTTAACATGGGAATTCACGAATTCACTATATTCATACTGAGTGTGGGATTTTCTTTAATTTGTTATTAAAATAGGTTAGGTGAGATTAGTTCTTGTTAACTATCCAGTTTTAGCTGTACTGAAGAAGGCATTAAACAGTGCTGAAAGTTTGAGAAAAACAAAGAGTTTTCTCAAACCAACCCTTACCATTGGTTGCAACCTCAAAAAATTATCTGTGTCGGATATTAATGAGGAATGTATACAGAGATCTTAAGGTTTTTACAGGTTTTATTAACAAATCTCAACATTTTGAATGCTTTGGTTGTCATTAATAACTAAATGCATAACTCTAAAAAAAAAAAAAACTTGTGGTAACATGTGACCTCATCAAGGTCTATATAATTTATTACAGACCATTCATAGAATTTACTCAAATCTTCCTCAAGAAGTAAAACTTCATTTGTGCAGACAATAAATTTAAAGATCTTGATATCATCGGTAAATACATATGAGATCTTTTATTTAGTGAATGCTTGTTCCAACTTTGCAAAAAATAAAAATCAATCAAGAAAGGTGATGAATCGGATCTTTTGTTATAGGATCTTTATTTTTTATTAGAAATGACTTTTGTCACCCTCTTCAGTTTGGACCATGACTTATGATATATCCTCTATAAAACACGATAGACAGTTGAAAAAGAATATGTTATACTCACGTCAAAGAAGGATTTATCATCTGTTTTTTTGGGAGGACCAGGAGCAGGAGGTGCAGGATTCACAGACATTACTTCAGCCAGATCTGAAAAAACACCCGTTAGAAATACATTTTGTTTTAGATTATTAGTTCCCAGCAGTGCTATACTGCTGAAAAGAGATCTTCACAGAAAATCATCTTCAATAATTCTATCATTACAGACTTACTTAAATCAGACCTTCGTAATACAAAATGAAACTTAAAACCAATTTTTGTTTTTCTATGAACTAAATAATAACATTTAATGCACGAATAAGGATCCTTTTTTTGAAAAGTGATAAATGATGGTGAGGAAGATTGAGGTTAGGGTGGTGTCTGGTACCATAAGAATGCTGAGGTAAGTAAGGTGTTCTGAACAGTGTTGATTTCATGATCCTCAAAGCACGTTTTTGAATTTCGCTATTTTCACATTTCAAATCGCTATATTCGCCCCCAATGGTAATACGATATTGAGCACGAGAGTTTGACTCAGATCTTACAAAGAGATTCAATAGGTTCGTTCCAACCAGCGTCAGAAACAGTTTCTGACAGTCAGGATTCTGCGCAGTAATGTGATTGCGTTCCAACGTGAGTTTCCAACCATTAGTAAACTATCAGTTTTCT
>WOGO01002151.1:0-16388 GCA_015342085.1 Leptinotarsa defecta | reverse complement strand
ACTTTAGAAAGCTTGCTTCAATTTAAGGTGACTTTAATTTTTCAGCCGAGCTTACTAAAGCTTGGCTTTGCATGATATACGGTGAAAATGGACAAAAGCCAACCTAACCGTTCCTAGCTTTCTGTTCACGATGGTGACTGATAAATAACTTCAATTGTACTTATGGTCATCACGGTAGTATAGAGGTCATTTTTACGAAACGAAACTGCTTGGTTTTTGTCATGTAAATGGACGATATTGGTACCTGGTTTTATATTTCGTTATTACCATTTATGATTTATGTAATAACAATCAGGACAATACTTCAAAAATTAAATTGAAGTAAAGGATTTTAATTTTTTTGCTCCTATTTTCGTTTTTTGTGTGAAGAAAGTTGCTGAAAATAAGTAAAATTTTATTTTTCACTTATTGAGATAAATGTTATTGACAGTTAATGGTCAATAAAGATATGTAAAACCGTTTCAACACTTGCGTCGTTATCGATTCCTCTGATCAAATTTTGTCAGTTGACTATTTTTTTATGTCTGCTTAGAGTTTGAAGTCGAGTGAAAACTGTGCAACAGAAAGACAGGAAAGGATGGATATATTAGTTATTGGTGGGTTAGCTTTTCTTATATGTCTGGGGATTCATTTTCAAATCAGGTGAATTTTCATATCAAGAAAAAAAGCGGTTGTCTATCTCTGGTTTGAAAGTGAAACTGATATCTGATTTTTTTCACAATGTGAGAGTTGAAAATTATGATTAAAAACAGATAGTTCGTTCGTCTACTAGTTCTTTTTTTCTAAGAGTTGTGGCAGCACTGGTTGTGTTTCAGAGTTACAGAATCACAGAACTCATAATTATATCAGAATTGGTAGACTGTGGCTCAGTCACGGAACAGTGATCTAAGTTCTCTGTTTGACTTTAAATACCGTTAGTTTGTTATCCTTGTTTCCGATACGACTTGTTGCACCAAAAAGAGAGTAGAGCCGAGAAGAAAGAGAGAGAAATTGGGGTTTTTCTTGAATACACGGTTATAGCACGCCGAAAATGTCTGAAAACGGGGACAGTGACTCTGATATTAATGAAAATGTTAGTGAAACCGAAGATTCTATTAAAGAAGTTAAAGAATTGGATGAAGAAGTAACTGAGCCGGATGAAAAATCCGTAACTTGGAAGGAATTGGTAAGTATCCATACTTGCAGCCCACGTGGTGATTTTGTATAAATGAAAATCAATTTAGGGTCTTGTAGATGCATTGTGCAAGGCATGTGAACAACTGAAATGGACAAATCCTTCGAAAATTCAAAAAGAAGCTATACCTTTGGCTCTGGAAGGAAAAGACATCATTGGATTAGCAGAGACAGGTTCAGGCAAGACGGCTGCATTTGCTCTGCCAATACTGCAAAGTTTGTTACAGAACCCTCAGAGATATTTTGCCCTGATTTTGACACCCACGAGAGAGTTGGCTTTTCAGATATGCGAACAGTTTGAGGCATTAGGTGAGGATTAAACCTTTCAGTAATTGTACCAAATGTTATATATTGTCTTCAATAATTTAGTCATTTATATTATATGTCATTCAAATAACAGTCTCGGGAACTTTTATATCTGAATCCGATGCTAAGTAATATCAACATTCATCTAACAGCACTGCGTCCTGATTATATCTTATTACAGTATATTTTACTAAAAATAGAACTTTGTAGAGAAGCAGGTGTTGTTGATGAAAAGATGTTATTTACTTTTTTCATGTGTTGATATATATTTTATATGGTGTCATTTACATTTTAGGATCCAGTGTAGGTGTGAAATGTGCGGTTATAGTAGGAGGTATGGATATGATGTCTCAAGCTCTCATATTGGCAAAGAAGCCTCACATTCTCATAGCGACTCCAGGAAGACTGTTGGATCATTTGGAAAACACCAAAGGTTTCACTCTGAGGGCCTTGAAATATCTAGTCATGGACGAAGCGGATAGAATCCTGAATATGGATTTTGAAGTAGAAGTAGATAAGATCTTGAAAGTAATCCCAAGGGAGAGGAGAACATTTTTGTTTTCTGCCACAATGACAAAGAAAGTTAAAAAACTGCAGAGAGCATGTTTGAATGATGCTGTGAAAGTCGAGGTCTCCACTAAATATCAGACTGTGGAGAAACTACAGCAGTATTATATTTTCATTCCAGTGAAATTCAAGGTAACTAGCTTTAAGTTATTCATTTGATAGAAATTGACCAAGAATATATAGAATATTTTTAATGATAATTTTTATTTATCTCAAAGATCTAAATGTTGTGAAACAGGTAAAAAAAAAATCAAAAATAAAAATCGCTGGCCAATGTATAAATTGAAACGGGTTATTTTAAGGAGAGATTAATTCTACTTCTCCATCTTTATACAAGTTCGATAGAACTGAAATTTTATATTATTTATTTTAAGATCTGCCTATGATGTATCCAAAAGTTTATTGATAATAATGAAATCATTTTCATTCGTCACTACCTCTGAGGCATATCTGATTTTTTCGTATAGAAGATTTGGTTGAAATTAGTATGTCATGACAAATTCCTATTTTCAGGATGTTTATTTGGTTCATATCTTGAACGAATTAGCGGGAAACAGTTTCATGATTTTTTGCTCTACTTGTAATAATACGATAAGGACTGCCTTGATGTTGAGGAATCTTGGCCTCACTGCTGTACCATTACACGGGCAAATGTCACAAAATAAGAGGTTGGCAGCATTGACGAAATTCAAAGCAAAAAATCGTTCCATTTTGATATCTACAGATGTGGCAAGCAGGTAAGTGGACATAGTCGTGATACATTAGGTGAAACCATTTAAGATTAACTTGAAAAAAGTTGTTATTTTCACCTGACTGACAAAATTCGAGAAGACATTGCAAAGATTTCTGCCATGCAACATTTTTAAAAACGAAAACACAACACAAGTTTTGCTATATGGTAGTCTCTTCAGGCGTGTCTATATAATAGAATAGAAATAGTATGGTAGTACAGTATAGACACGTCCTAAAAAGCTATTGTATAGCGAAACAAGTGTTGCGTTTTTGTAACGAATGTTCATCAGTTGTAACTTTGAAATTTTTCACAGTTGAAAAAAAAAAAAGAAAACAACTAAATAATAACAAGACTTCATAATGTTTCATTAAATATAATTAATGTTTATATTGCCATTGGTGTTGAGCAATACATTGTGCAAGCATAAAGATTCCCATGATGCATAACAATGTGTTTGATTATATTCATGAAATAATCAGTTTTATTCGTCACTACCTCTGAGATCAACTCTAATATTTCTAAGCTATATTTGTGCGAATATCAGAAAGTTAAGTTATATTTTTAATTTCCAACCAGAGGTTTAGATATTCCGCATGTGGATGTTGTCATAAATTTTGACATTCCGACTCACAGCAAGGATTACATTCATCGAGTAGGAAGGACAGCTAGGGCGGGAAGGTCGGGGAAAGCCATCACTTTTGTGACTCAGGTATGTAATATTTTGTGTTACCGCTTGTTTTTTAACTAGTGCAGTAAATTGCCTATGATGCATCTCAAGAATTATTGATATAAGTATATGAAATTATTCTCAATTTCGTCACTACCTCTGAGGCAATTTTTTTATATTTTTTTATATCATTGTATGTCTCTGTAAGTTGGAACTTTTTGTGCAGAACCACTTTTTTCCTGAAACTTATAATGAAAAAATTTTTCATAAGTTTCCAACTCACTGAGACATACGATATATATCTGAAAAGCTCTTTCCTAAAGAAATTACTTTAATTACTTCTAATTTTTCATGATGGTTTCAGTATGATGTGGAATTATGTCAAAGGATCGAACAGTTGATTGGAAAACAACTTCCACTCTATAAGACAGAAGAGGATGAAGTGATGGTGTTGCAGGAGAGAGTAGCAGAATCACAGCGTCTGGCAAAAATGGTAAATTGTTATACAGTGCGGACATAAAAAATTGTTTCCCTCTCAACATTTATGAACACTTTTGTCAAGATTAGACAAAATTAACGTGAATATGCATCTTTTTTAGTATTTCTATATGTGATGAAACAAGGGTTACCAATTTTATTTGGGGCTCTTGCCATCATGTTACATGACAGTGACTTGTACTGCTTCTCCTCTTAGGTTTCTTTATAGGCATTTGTAAAATGTTTAGACTACGTTACACAATTGCAGTCTATTCATGAGCTCATGAATATAATAAGAGATGATACCATAGGAACTACCCTGAAAACGAAATATTCAACAGCTAATTGTTCAGTAAAGACTCATCCGATTCACAAAAATGAACCAGTGTTGGATAGCGAATCAAACTAGGTATCACAAGAACCTCCTTTACGTTAAAAAGTTTGCTGCACCCTATCAGTGATAAGTGTTGCAACACTATTTTGTTATTAAAAAGTGGTGAAAAGTATGCCTTTCACATCTCCCACCTTCAAACGTGAACTTCCACTTCCACCTCCACATTCTCGAGATGAAATTGTCCTCCAAATTCTTATGACTTCACATCGATAATAAGCTTAAATTTGAGGATCATATTATCAAGTTGAATAAAAAAACTTGCATCTGGCTGCTTTGTAGTGAAGTCAGTTTTGAAGGAACTGGGTAGAACCTTTGTAAGATCTGCGTACTTTGCTTTTGTGGATGCACATAAAAGGTATGGTATTGCCTTCTGGGGAGTATGCAGCAAAAGTATGCTGCAGACTGTTTTTGTTTTACAGAAGCGAGCTGTCCGGTATGTGTAGCGCGCAAAGTTCCAAGATCACTGCAAACCATTATTCATTGAACAACGAAGTCTGACAATAATATCTCTATTCATTATTGAAACAGTAAGGCTGATTCATAAAAATATATCTGCTCGTGATGATATAAATGAGCCACACTATAATACATGTCAAGCTAACTTGATCAGACTTTCCCTGCCCACAACAACAATGGTGAAGGACTCATTGATATACAATGGAGTAAAGATGTACAACAAAATTCCCATATACCTGAAGAGTTATTCTTTGAATATTTTCAGGAAAAAATTAAACGACATTCTGATTGATATAGTCTTTTATAGTTTAGATGAATTTTATAATGACAACGCTTTTTATGAATTATAGTTTACTACTGTATGTCACTATAATATAGCATATTATTTTTCAGGACATTTTTTTAAATTTTAAATTGTTTCGTAAAAATGTGTTTGACACCCTATTTTATATAAATGGGCTTTAGGAATTACTTTTATACTACTTTGACATATTTCATAATCGTTTGTCAACAAGAACTCTTTCTTAGCACAATAAACGTATTTCTCTCTCTCTCTCATACAGTAGCCGTGGTCTTTTCTGGTGGTTTTTGCCTTTTGAAAGTGCCTGGGTGGTTCATCGGTGTCCAACCATTGTCCTGAACTTCTCCTGTTATCGTAGAGGATCCATTTTCATCACTCGTGATGATCTTATCCAAAAAAGGAGCGTTTTGGTTGTGCATAAGCAAATAACACATCTCGGAACATGACAATTTTTGTTGTTAGTTCAAAGAACAGAACTCAAAGTGGGAAAAATTATCTTGATCGTTCAAGTCTTGAGGCACCTTTTAAACCGGTTCTTACATCATCCTACGCACCGTTTATGATGAGGCAGTTTCCATCAGGGTCTTCAAATTCTCGTCCTGGATTACTGTAAGTCGATCACTTCGGGATTCATCATCAATGTATAAAGTACACAGTATCAGAGTACTTACACATTATCAATATATCAGACACAGTAGAATAAATATTTACTGAGATATGGAGCTACAAAAACATGTTATACTAAAACGGACAAACATATCTATGGTCTATTGTTCTATACCTTTTGACTATATTTACAGTGTGACCCATTGAAAATTTCAATTCAAGGACTTGAAAAATGTAACATTTTCCATGTCATACATGAATCAAAAATAAAACATATTGTTGTGTTGATCTTATAATATTAATCGGTAAGGAAAGAGGAAAACTCTATTTGAAATTGAGGTTTAGCATTCTCATTTATTTTTGCCCTCTAAGCATGACTAGATCCCAAAATTTTTCAGTAAAATTTTTTTCCAGATATTTCTATTTGTATTAAAGAAAACTAAAATCTAGATCTGTCAAAATTGAGCAAAATCTGTAATAATACACAATTTTTGAAGTTTATCAAAATTTTTCAGGTTATGTTATCTCAGTTTGACAGATGTTTATGTTTACCCCAAGATAATTTTGTCTTTGAAACTGTTTCAAAATTAAATGAACATGTTGAATGTTTATTTGATGGTATAATTTTCATTGGGACATGCAGTATGATTCTTTGCTTCTAATATGTGTGTGTTTGTGTGTTTTGGCTTCTGGTTCCTGCAGGGAGGTGATTTCCAGGTTTGTAAAAATATGGAAATTAGAAAAAATTGCACCTGGTTAGTTTATTGACACTATTCACAACTCCCACAATTATTTTATATCATATGAGACCTATGATTTTGTAGGTACGTGTGGCAGATACTCGACGGAAAAGCAACAGCTAATCCAGCTAATGTCGCGCAGAAAGCTGAAGTAAACCCATCAGGCACTTGTGCAACGTCTTTTATTCGGAAGGATGGACTCAAGTAACTTTGTATACATGAAAATATGAAATCAATTCCGTTTGGTCGGTGTGGCCACCGACAGATCAGTTCGAAGTACTAGCTCTTCATCAGTGCCGGGTAGGTCATTTCAGACGGAGTGAACCGTCTGAATACCCCGAACAAACAAAATAGGAGCTAGCTTAGCTGTTGTTTCTCCGTTGTGTATGTCACTCATAACTACAAATTCGTGGGTATCACATGAGAGGCAAGGTTTTGGTACTTTCACATGAACTTGGGCATTTCATATGCACCTCAACAGAATATTATCATTATTCTTACTCCTGCCCCATCGTATGTGATTGTGGAGTTGCTTTAGGACTTTGTCTGCAGGTGACGCAGTGGTACATCCTACTGAATCAAATGCAGGCAGAATATATGACTAGTTGGAATTAATAAGGGTTTGGTACTCTCACCACAACTTTGTCGCATGTATACAAATTATTTTGTACCAATAACACATGACCCTTAATTTTTGTTATTATATAACATATAATTCATTCTGTATACACAACTCTGATAGTTTAAACCCATAACTTGTTTAACATTATCTCACCCCAGTAATTATGTGTAACATATATGCATAGCTTCTAATATTTTCTGCCTTCTGTCAAAAACTAAGGCTATTGATTTTGGTTTTGCAATGTTTCTTTTTTTTTTCATTTCAATTCAATAGGTATATGATGTTTATAGGTGATATACATTTTACAGCTTCTAGTAGTCGCAGTCAAAACTGAACTTGTGCCTTAACAAAAGTTATAATATATGTATATCATTGTTAGATAAAGGTTGAAAGTATTTTTTATGATTCTGTTGAGTTTTAATATCTGTGAAAGGGTGTTTATTATATTCATTTCATGCCACAACTTGTGCTGTCATTGGCGAACAGTTCCCTTTATGTATGTAAGATCATTTATTAAAGGAGAAAAATGATGGGACCCAAAATTGATCCTTTGGGTATTCCATGCAGAGTAATAGAGAAATGATTGAATGCAAAATTGAAACGAGATTGAAACTAATTAAAAAATAAATTGATGACTGGCTGTTCCAGGGTTCTATAAAAAATCCATTTTTGATATTATTGTTTTTTGATTGATATATTTTTCAATAGTATATTGTTATTTTTCCCCTATTATGAACTTTGTGGTTTCTTGCGAATAATAAAGTGGAATTCAATTGAAATTAATTATATCCTTTCCACATTTTTTTAAAATGATAGGGAAGTAGAAAACCCAAGAAGTTCTTTCCCAAAAGCTAATCTCTACTAAAAATATCCCTTTTTCAATTCAATATAACTTCTGCTTCAGGAGGAATTCATTATTTTGAGTATATCACAGCGTAATGAGTATATTGTCAAAAATGACAAATTTTACAATGAACTCCTCAACAGCAATTAGTGTTGCCATTTTTTGATAAATGAATGAAAATATCCTCCATCGCAGTGTCTTATCAAAATTTCTCTTCACCTATAACTAATTCATAAATATTGATATGCAATTCAATATCTCGTTTGCTTCAGTCTTCTGCTGAGAGCGTGACAAGCTCTATGGATCCTCAGCTCGAAAGACAAGTAGAAACCATCCGAAACCTAGTCGACAGCTACATGAGAATAGTGACAAAGACCACTCGAGACTTGGTCCCGAAAACAATTATGTACATGATCATCAACCATACCAAAGATTTCATCAACGGGGAATTATTGGCGCACATCTACGCTAGCGGCGACCAGTCTCAGATGATGGAGGAGGCGCCCGAAGAGGCTCAGAAACGAGAGGAGATGCTCAGGATGTACCACGCGTGCAAAGAAGCTCTTCACATCATCGGAGATGTTTCGATGGCCACCGTTTCTACTCCAGTACCGCCGCCGGTGAAGAACGATTGGCTGGCCAGCGGCTTGGAGAACCCGAGGTTATCCCCTCCGAGCCCTGGAGGCCCCAGGAAGACTACCCCGCAGATGGGGACTGTCGGATCTAGTGGTAAGAAGTTTCTGAGTGCTTTCTTCATCGAATTCTTTTTAATTTAGTCGCTAGAGGGGTCCGGTTAGGTAGTAATGATTTTTTTGTCATTTGTGATGGTCGGAGGGTGTGAAACTCCATTGTCACTAGTGTCGATTCAAAAACACACAACTACTGTTTCTCGCACGTTGGATTCTTCAAAACTAATTATCTGCTGAAAACTCTTGCTTAAATAGCATAATTTTAATGTATACAGAGCTAAGTAGGTGCCTTTTGTAACTAACTACCTACCTCATTACGTTTGCTCAGTGCTCACAGACTAATGGAGACAACTAAGCCTGAGAATTACGTGGAGACAACCAAGTCGACGCATGCGTCTCTGTGGTAGGTATTCTCGGACAATGTACCATTGAAAAAGAAGTTATAAGTGTCAATTTTTTCAAGATGACAATAAAGCAGAGGGGCGGAAATGACATAACCTTATTCTTTCATTCTCTAATCATCCCAAATAACATAAAAAGTTTGTAACTCTCTGATTTAATGTGTAGGGTTAGACTCTATTTTACCTTTCTAGCCATTGGATTATTTCGGGCATTTGTTGAAAGTTTTGATAATATGTAAATTATATATTTTTTTGTTGAAGTTTTCCCTTTAGCCCAATTATTTTTATTCGACAATAATGTCTATTAATATTTTTGGTTTTTCTTTAGTTGCACTTGGCAAGAGATCTCCTGGTTTTAAATGCACCCTTTTCTAAATGCATGGCTTTTTTCTAACCTATATTGAGATGGCACAAGAGGATTGTTTCTAAAAAAATACTGAACTTGGTACTAAGTTCCTTTAATGAATGCAGAAATTGTGACAGATCATTCAAGAAAAAATGCATTTTTTGTACTTTACTGTAATACCGTAAATATAAATGTAAATTTTATGTTGAATTTTTATTCTTTACTATGTCATAAAATAGTTTGGATACAAATCTGGTTTATAATTTGCAATGCAGTTACCCATCGAAATATATCAATGTGGCTCAAAATCTTTGTTTATTTTCCAATGTTGACGTTTCGAATGATTTCAGGCATCCTCATGGCACTGAAATATAAGTAAAATGGGAAATGTGCTCAATATAATGTTCAATCAGTCGAGATATCAAATTGAAAAAACCTTTTGTTTACATTTAGTAAATATAACTTTCTATAACTTTTTATTCTAAATTAAAAATATGTTTATATGAAAGATGGCTCAGCACAGAGGAAGTTGAGTTCAAATGATATTTCAGTTGACATATGCTTGAAGTTTCTGTTATCTAGGTTGCAAAAACACTCGTTTGATATTAAAGAGGTTAGAAAATTACCCACTTTCAATGTTTACATGTTTGTTGTACCGTAACTTTCAATATCAGAAGTATTTTCTTATCGTATTGAGTAATATTTTTTCCACTTCTTACATTTTAGTATCCTGAGAATGGCCGGATGAATTATCAAATTGAACGCTTTGACAAAATTATATTTTTTTATACATTGACCTTGACCAAGTAAACCACCCAAACCTCCAAATGTTAAATTCTTAAAAAACTAAGTGGATTTTCGTTTTTCTCAAATTTTATTTAACAATTTTCATTTTGTTTTCTTCAAAGAAGTCCCCTTCAATATGTGTCGTGTCAGTGTTTTATCCAATCCTCATGTATGTCTTTGAGCTCCCTCACAGAGATTCGGTTTTCATCTCCTCAACCGTCGCAAAACGCTGTCCTTTCATGGGTCTCTTCAATCTTGGCAACATGAAAAAGTTGCAGGGTGCCAAATCTGTTGAATACAGTGACTGAGGCATGATTTTTTTCTCAGGTTCCTTGGGCTCTAGGGTGCCCCCACCACCCCCCAGTTCTGGTAGGCCAGCTCCTGCCATTCCCAACAGACCAGGGGGTGGTGCGCCTCCTATGCCTCCTGGAAGACCTCAGGGACAAGCTCTACCAGCACCCCTCATTCCCACGTAAGTAAGATGTTGAAATAATTCATTTCATGAACACCACTCATTTTACATGTGCAAAATGTTTTTGTCAGGTATTATACAATAAAATCAGTTATGAGTAGTGTAGAAAAAGTCATCTAAACTGTTAGTATTGTACAAATAGGTCTAAATTAGTAAAGACGAAAAATTAATGTCACAAAATTTTGATTGTAAAACTTCTTATGATGTCAAATTCTCGGTTTTAATTTTTCACTTACTAAGAATTGTTCACTTACGAGTTCACTTACGTTCAACAAGTAATGGCGAAAAAATCTATAGAAATTATATTTATTGAGTGCTCAAAGTCTACAAGATTTCTTCTGCATATCGCAGCAAGATGGATCACTTCAACTGTTGCCTCATAGCCTTTGATAATGACTGCCTCCTTAGGAGATGAAACTTCAGGTATTGAAACCTGCAAACCATGGCTGATGAACCCAGAAATAACTAAGCAACTGGTAACTCCTTTCATTCCAACACTCCTTCATCTCTATCCTGGTCACAAATTACAGTATATCTTTCTCAAGCTCTTTGCTGTGTTCCTCCACAGCTTTGGTGGTGTTGTGATTGGTCTTGAATTTGCTTACTCTCAGTGGAAACTTGACGTGGTTGATGTATATCTCTCTTATATTACAAACCTGATTTGTAATAATCTGGTGTAAAATCTGATCGGTGAAGTCATATTGATGCAAAAAATTCTTGGATTCATAAATTATAATCCTGAAAATGTTAGATTATCTGGTTCATGAAATTTTCACCCAATATCGTAGTCAATAATTTAATGTTTCAATTGTTTTTCAACTGTATATTCATGCCATCGAGGGCAGGCAAATATCTAACACACATTACATTCAGAGGTTCTCAAACTTATTTTGTCTACCCACTTCGAGAATTAATTATTTTCTAGCGCACCCCAAATTTTTTTACTTCACAACGTCTTAAGAATAACATTCGCAGTCATTATTTTAATAATTAAATTATGTGCGTCAGATTTTCTGATGAGGGTAATGTAAAACACCATTTTGTAATATTAGGAAAACATTCATTCATGTTATTAAAACAAACATTTCAATTTGAATTTTGAAACTAATCTAATGTGAAGGATGAATTTGATGATTTTTAACAAGCTTGTTAATATTGGGCTCGAATTTACTGAAAAACAGCCGTAAGTCACCGCGTTCGGTAATCTGCAACCAATTTCTCTTTTTAGTTAGCAACGTTGCCACAGCACTAAATCCACGTTCACACAAATACGATGATAGGAATGCTATCAAAAATCGTTGAACGATGGACTACAATCAAAGGTGCAATTATTCTGGGATTGGCTTTTGTAGCCAAAATTCTTGGTATCCATTTTTGAATTTTATTTTTATTTCCTCATTCGTTATCAGTTCTTGAGTTCTTCTTCCAGCTGGGGTGATCCTGCTGTGTTGATATTTGAAAAAGGATCCAACACATAGGCACATAGGTGAAGATGGATTTTTAGGATTTTCAATAAATCCATATTTTATATATTCCGCGCTATACTGCCGATTCTTCTTGTTTTCTTCCGACATTATTTTGTCTTCAAAAATGCCGAAGTAAAGAATTGAGTATTAAAAACTTGCTAATGACACCACTCACAGTATTCATCTCCGCACGTACAGCACTTACCTAGCTAGTCGCTAACTAAATTCCCCTAGATGGCGTTACACGAGGAAACCCGCGTTAAGCGTAAAGGAGCGGTAAAGTTTGTGTAAAAGCAAAAAAATATTTTTTAAATTAGCTATCACCCCCCTAAACCGCTTCAACGCCCCCCAATTTTCTCTGTGCCCTTTAATGCCCCCCTATAGGCCTCCAACGCCCACAAGGGGGTGTTGTCACCCACTTTGAATTGTCACATGAATTGTTACATATGTTCACACACAACATCACTCAACTTGAAACTGTTATAGACAGCTGAATGCTGTTACCATGGTTACTATTTTTGGAATGATACTCATTAAAAATATTCGTTGATTTTCATAATAAAATTCTCAGTGGAATTGATAATAGACTAAACACCTATAGGGTTCTTTTGCGTCGTTAGTAGTGCTTTCGACTGTTTCTTGCGAGGCTTTACTAAAAAAATTCTGGCTGGGAGGAATCAGGGGGCATAGATGTGAAATGCTTTACCTCATACCTGTAAGATAGGTAAATTCTTTCAAAAAACAAACATAACTTGTTTTTACTTGATATATGTAAGTTAGTTCAGAAAGGTGATTTGAAAAATTGTAACTCACTACCTGAAAAATGTTTCTTATCTAATTGAAACAGACACTACGATTTTTTATACTAGTTTCAACTGGTTTCAATAAACAATATATTCATATGTTTTTATTATTTGAAATGTTTATGCTTGACAATAACAGTTGCACAATTTGGATATGCAGCCACAGGTTTCCTCTGTTTGAGCTTGTGGTTTTCTTTTCAGGAGGCGTTAAGAACGTTTATATCTTCATTGAATACATAAAAATCACCACACAGTTGTATAGGGAATAAAGTATATGCAGTTGCATAATTGATTCAAATGTTATTTCTTGTATTGAAGTGAATCAATAAGTTATCAATAAAATCACTCCAATTTGTAGAGTAGTTTTAGAAATCGCTCACAATTTTTGTTCTGTTGGTGTTGGATAGCATTTGGTTATTTTAATTTTTTTATAAATCAAATATGCAACTCCTTGAAAATGGCTTACTCATTATCGAAACTATAAAAGATTAGGGTGCTATGTTTGTTACATCTTGTTCTGCTTCACTTAGAACCGTTTCTTGTGAAATATTAGAAGTAATGTTGTTACTATTGATTGTATATTTACCTTTATATTGTATATTTAAACGGTAGATTGTTGGTTGTCACTATTATGTTTCGAGTGCTACGATCTGAATTTAACAGTGTTCTCAATTTTTTTTATTACTATTCTCAAAAAGATTCATGCTGTAGCACTTGGAACTGAGTATTCCAAGAACGACAACTGTTCACTGAAATGGCTTAGATTTGCCAAGGGAAAAACTTATATTACTCCTAATATTCTTCAGGCTGATAGCTTCCAACTACTCATCTGAGAATTTGTGTTGTTCATATACAGGGCATTTCTTTAATGTCCTCCCTCCTTTCATTTTTTGAACGGGTCAACTCAAAAAAATTGAAATTTGGGATAATGATATCAATGCATGAATACTTCATTTTGAAGTGAAATTGACAGATGAAACTTTCAAGATGGAGACTGGGCATCATCTGGGAAAAAAAAATTAAATGGGAAGGGGGTCTTGTAACACATCATTTTGAAGCTACTGACGAATACTTCACAACCCTAGAATATGAAATTAATATCTTCAACTACTACAAAATGGCGGAACTTTTAATAATTGCCTGAATACATTGACATTTAACTACATAATATGTGCAATAAGTTTGAGGTCAGTTCAGAAGATGCTTGAAATGGTTGCCTTGAACTTCTTGACGTATGAACAGCCTATCCGATATTTCACGCCAGAACATTTTCGAACACAGTAACGTCAATATCGTTACAAATATTCATTATTCTCTGCTTTATATCCAATATTGAAGTAGGTTCAATTTTGTACACCTTTTCCTTCAAATAGCCCAATAAAAAAAGTCTGAAGGTGTCAAATATGGCGAGCGGGCTGGCCATTCTGTAGGACCTCGACAGCCAACCCAACGACCGGGAAAAGTAGTATCCCAATAGTTTCTTACTTGTCTGGAGTAATGTGGTGGTGCTCCATCTTGTTCGAATACAATATCCATATCAAACTCATTAGGATTCGCTTTGACGATTTCAGTGATGAGAGGATCAACAGTAGCATATTCAAATACAGTTCCCCTGGTAAATTTTGATCAATAAATAGAGCTCTTACAATATGGTTTCCCAATATTTCTGCCCAAACTTTAATTTTTTCTGGATATTGGGAAAACCAAAAACTAAATGAGAATATTCTAAATGAACAATGATATTCATTGTCCTACTGACATTTTTTGTCGTTTCTATAAACAAAAAATAACTTAACAAACCTTATCGGGTTGTTGGAATGCCATATGGCAGATAAAAAGGAAAATTTCTAGAAATATCGATATTAATGTTTGTCTTCAAGAAATTATTAAATGTTCCGCCATTTTGTTGTGAAGTATTCGTCAGGAGCTTCAAAATGATGTGTCACAAGACCCCCCTTTCCATTTAACTTTTTTTCCAGATAGCGCCCAGTCGCCATCTTGAAAGTTTCATCTGTCAATTTCACTTCAAAATGAAGTATTCATGCATTAATTTTATTATCCTAAATTTCAATTTTTTGAGTTGACCCGTTCAAAAAAATAAAAAGGTGGGGGGACATTAAAGAAATGCACTGTATATATTTGCTCCTTCTTGATGTAAATCGTTCTCAACATTTAGAGATTTGGGTTTTTGAACCATTTGCGTCATCATCAGCAAAATTCATATTCGATTAGTACGTGATTCATATTTGACGATTCACCAGTTTTTTCTTGTCTGGTGTATTATTTTGGACGAAATTTTCTGATTAAAATGACATGAAAACCTGACTTGATGAAATGTTGAGTATTGCGAAAAATTGAGATCGGAGGCTAAGAGTTGTCTCTCGTGTGTTCAGTCGAATCGGAGGCCAACAGCAGGGAGGAGTACAAGTACCTCAGCAGGTGCAGATGGCCGTGGGAAGGGCAGTCACCAATGCAGCCATCAACGAATTTTCCAATGCCTTCAAATTCCATAAGTAAACATATTTTTATTTAACGTTTGCGTAAATAATATATTTTTTCTATTAACATTCTACGCTAGCTACTAACATCCATAATCCTTGTAAGAATTTTGATGGTCTTGTCAACAGAAATAAGAACTTACACTCGGTGCTGCTCCAAAATATTGATTTATATAGGGTTTTATTTTGATATTCAAGTTATTGTGAAGGTTTTAACAGAATAGCAATAATGGATCTTCCGTAGTCGATTTGGACTTTTGAATTCTAACATAAAACAGTTTCGAGAATTTTTGTCAACCCCCATAGCATGTGTCTTGTACAACATAACCTGAAACATTTTATTTTTGACTTGTCAAACAATTTTTTGCAGGTGGCAACTTGTACAAACATAACCTCAAAATAGAGTTTAAAATTTTCAAAAGCACTGTGCTTTTAATCTAAAAATTACGAAATATAAATGTGGGTTAAGGAGTCAACATATTTTAAAAATCATGTTAATAAAGTCTGATGATGCAATTTAAAATGTCCAAATGGATTAGGGCAACTTCACTAGTGCTAATCTATTGAAGATTTCTGCCTTTAATTTCAAACTACTACCTTTTTTATCACAGTTATATTAATGACGAAATTAATTTGTAACTTGAGACAAACTTTGATTTAAATGTTAGACTGCAACCCTTGTTTTTATCGTGGATGAGTTCCTTGTTACGGGTTTCCGCACTTTGAAATCATTTCTGTGCCATCCTGTATGTGTACTAACATCTGTTGAATTGAAATTTGATTTTCTATATTGTTGGAATTTAGCTAGAGTGTACCATAAACTATCTTAGGTTTAAGGTTTTGGCCGACAAGTAGTCCTCTTATTCGGCAATTTTTGAGCGAATTCGGTGTAGACACCTTCGTTCAAATATACAGGTTACTTTGTTACTTCATATTATTTCCTTTTTGAAAATATCAGTGTACATACATATGAAATTGCCTTAGCGATGTTGAAAGTTGAATGCCATACGAAACATTCCAAATTTAGAATAAAGCTTCTAT
>WOGO01002150.1:0-16388 GCA_015342085.1 Leptinotarsa defecta | reverse complement strand
CCTGAAACAGCTACTTTCACATAAACATTGAATTATATGAAAGGAAAAAATTCTTTCGAAACAAATACTTCTATATGAACACTAAATTATACAAAAGATACTTTCCTCTACTCAGATTGTATTTCAAACATTCGTTTTGGAATACAAATCAGATAACATTTACATGAATTCTACTTTAAATGAATGGTGATAAATTGCACTTACATGGAACACTGTCACCCTCACTGGTATACACCGATGTTTTGCCTTAAGACACTTGCACCAATCCTTGTTTTTGTATCAAGATGGAGTAGTAGAAAGCCAAAAACTTTCTTTCTAAAAAAAAATGATTTTTTCGATTTCGTGTTATCTACTGATGAAGAGACTTTTCATAAAAATAAAACTGTGAATCGGCATAATATGCATTACTATGCAACGGAAAACCCCCATTTTCTTCGTTGCCTGAACCATCAGCGTTGGTGACTGCATATTTGGAGTGGAATTCTTGGAAAAAGAGTTATCGGTCCGTATTTTTTGTATGGGCATCTCACTGGAAGAAAATATCTAAGATTTCTTCGGCATGAGTTTTCGAATTTATTGGCCGGGGTTCCATATGAAACAGGACTTAGAACGTGGCTACAACAAGACGGTGCACTACTACATTTTGAAACTAAGGGAATACCTCAACGATAACTTCAATCAAAAATGGATAGGTAGGGGTGAATTTTTTTATGGGGGTATATCAAATGGATTGTTAACCAAACTCTTCCAACAAAATCCCAGAGGATGTGCTGGAACGTGTAGAGAATCCGTTTAAAAAAAGACTAACATTAAGTGTTACATCTTTTGGACTCATTTTGGAAAAAATTTGAAAAAGTGAACGTGAATAAATGAATTTTTTGTGGTTACAACAATTAATAAAACGCTATTATTTGTAAAATATCTGTTTTTCGTATACTTCTGATAAAAAAATATAGTGAACTGTTGAAAATTTTCATACAAATGGAGGAATACAGGGTGTTCCATTGAAAAACTTGAATTATGTCTGAAAATGAATGAAACTTGACCGGTTTCACCGAGCACCCAATATATTGTATTCCGAAATTATCATAGTTATGTTGACTAACTATTCCTAAAAAAATTCACATATTCACTGCAGACATGTGGGTGGTGAATTAAAAAAATATTGTCTGCATAATAGATTTTTCTGGAATAATTTGGCAATGCCGCAATTGAAATTCCTTAGAGAGCTAAAAAAATATGGAATCGAATGACATATTCATATACTGGGTGTTCTATTTGAAAAAAGATAATTTTGGTTGGCCACGCTCGGCTGAATCACCCAGTATGCGAAAAATTAATTTTGAAAATTTGATATAGATGCAAAAAAATGAACAATTCGAAAAATTGTTTTCCCTGATAGCAATGGACCGAGGGAGTCGTGTCGAATCACCCTGTACATATAATGAACATGTAACTGATCGCTGTCTCTTTGTGATTGCGTTTATACGCGTTTATCTTAAAAGTGGATCAAACCAATTTGAATGAGGTTTTCACTAATCTATTGTGAAATACTTCACTTAACCTCACATAAAGAGTTTGATTTATTCAAATCGGTTGATGAATGAAAAATTTATATCAATTCAAAGAATCACGTCAAGTACAAGCGATTTGACTTAATTAAACATTGGTTTCTTTTATTTATATTTTATGAAACAATTGATTGAAACCGATTTGAATGAGTCAAACACTGAGTATTAAGTGTCACACTTTCTTTATTAAATTAATATAAGTAATATATTCATAGTTTCCGTTGATGTTTTGAATCCAACTGATAAAAAACGAACAACATTTTTATGCGAAACAATACAATACTTTGTAACATTTTCAGTGATTCAATATTCTACCCGAGACTTAACTTGGTCGACTATGAATGCAGTACCTATATAGCATATATATAAATATAATACACATTGAAAGGGGTACATTTTTCAGAGAGATTAGGTTTCGGGAAAGAAAGTATTTTGGCTTTCTACTTTCTTTCCCAAAAATTACTCTCCTTTAAAAATGTACCCCTTCCAATTTAAACAAGATTCATATGGCTGGGATTTTATCAAAAATTATTGAAGGTCATTTAGTACTGTCATCGATGACATAATAATAATAATAACAATTAATTTTTATTTTTCAGATAAAAAGGATGAGTGTATGAATACATCCAAGCATTAACTAACGAAAACGTCATAATCAGTATATAAACAAAAAATCAGTTTGAAAAATAATTTCCAGAATATAGACATGATTGTAATTCACAAATATGAAAGGAAACAAACTTAAATAGATGCATTAGTAGATCAAATTAATTTGTGACATAAAGTCGTAATTTTATGAATGAATTGAATGTTTCTCCTTATGTTATATAAATTTGGTACTGGAAGAGCTGATAATGTAAGTGTCTTACTGCGAAACATCGGATGTCTACCTATGTAAGTAAAATTTTACCTTTTCATTGTCTATATTGTGTAGAAATTTTGTGAATGATATGTGATTTAATTCCAATATTAATGTTCAAAATACAAACTGAATAGAGAAAAGTATGTTTTTGTATAATACATTATTCATATAAAAGTATGATTCGAAATAATTTTCAATTCGTGTAATTCAATTCTTTATTTTCAAAAACTACACCTCACGATTTGAACTCCACAAACTTTTGAAAAATACCATAACATGTTTCGCTAGCACAGTAGCTTTCTGAAGTGATTTGAATACTTCCAGTTGTTCTTACATTAATATTCATATACTACAGGTAACCATAATTGAAACTACCTCCAAAAAATTACCTAAGGTACCTGTTCAATTATGATCACCTGAAGCACATTACCATCTACATCAATGATAATTCTTTCTCGGTTTTTAAGAAAACAAGTTCAATAATGGTGATCTATTCAAATCTAGTTGGCCATTCATTAGAATGTTTGAATTTTTGAGTTTATTAATTTCCATTGCTTGCAAATGATTCAATTTCAAACCTTTATATTCTATGTGCAAAATTTCGAACTCTTCTTTGAAGATATGATTTTCTTCTAGAAGATGATTTGAATATGTTGAATTTGTTTTCTTATTTACATAGCTCGTATGATGTTTCTGGATTCGATTCCTAAATGTTCTGCCCGTTTGCCCAATATATACCTTAGGGCACGTTCCACATTTTAGCTTTTGAAATTACTATGGATCTTCATCAAGTAACGGCCGAAACAATAAAAAAATCAATTGTTTATATTGTATAGTGAAGTATTTCAAAACAGATTAGTGAAAACCTCATCCAAATTGGGTTGAGCCACTTTTCAATATGCTGAAAATCTTCTCAGCAAGTGCATTAGGGTATCGGAGGCCTCGCGGCAGTCCCTGCATCTTGTGTCAGGAACATCTATACCCATCACACGACTGCGGTAGACTGAGGTGTTGAAGAGACCATAATGGCAGGCCATGATAAACCCCTCAGTTTCCAATTGTCACAATAGTTGAACAATACCGTTACTCTCATACGAACAATAACCCTGACAAGTTTGAACTTGTGGAAAATAATGATTAATGAGGTCTCATATTTCAACGTGCAATTTCTAGCAATATATGGATTTGTATTGGTTGGCAACGTTCTTATCCGGGTTTACTCTCCTCACTACTCATTCGCTTGGAAAATGGTGTTTTTTGGAAATGATAGAAAGATGGTGAGACAAAAAAAGAAAAAAAGGTTCTCCTATTCGAAATAGTTATCCCATATCGAATAGTTATACATATCAAAAAAATGATCATTTAGTTGGAAAATTGTTTGTCAAATAATTATAATAATGGGTGCACGCACAGCTGATAGGACATTAACTTTACGGCAAAATGCTTTCGAAAATTAAATTACGATAAAACCACCAGTTACGTTCAATTCTCTCTGATAAAACCCTCGAGCAATTACGATGTTGTCATCTTCATACACTCTCGAATGAAAAGTCAAATGACAGTGAACTCCGTTTCCCATTCCTGACCTTCATCAATTTCTATAATGAATTGTTTCAGCCTTCCACAGATCAATAATGTCAATTCATAATTAGCGTTAGTCTTATAAAGATCTGTCTGAGCAAAATTATCACGGATATATCTGTTATGTATTCGATCTGCGACTAATTATGATTTAAAAATGAAATCACATTGACACAAATTTTACACCGCTGATTCATTTGTGACAGTTTCAGGTTAAACCGCTTTCATGTATCACAACTGAAATATAATAGTCAAGCGTGTAAAAATAATGGAAAGATCATACGTTTTGATTTCGACTGGGTGCGGAGATACACACCAAAAAGAACCATGAAATACTGCTAACGAATTAGGCCAACAAAATAAATAAATACGAATTACAAACAACAGGAAAGCATAATATATCTGTGCAGAACAGCCCTCTCTTAAAATCCCGAGTTTTACTGTCCAAATGCTCTGTATAAAACCAGACTTTTTAATTTTTTTTGAATTTTGATGCTGCCGCTATAGCATTCACTACTCCTGTCTTTTTCCTACTAGTCTCTCATATTTCGCTTTTTCCTATAGGGGAGACAGGGGCAAAATCAAGTTCGAGGCAGGGCGAGAAATAAACTTGTGTACCTGAATAGTGATGTATAAACTTCACTCTCCGCCAGTGCATCCAAACAGAGTGAACACGTTGAAACTCGTTTTTGAATTACTGAAATGAAAAATTTATTTAGCAGGTGTTTAAAGCGGTTTTTGGTTTAGAAATTGATGTGCAGACTTGAAGGTTCCTGAATCAATTCAATGTCAATGTCAACTGATTCATGAGTTTATTGTATCAGACTAGATTTTTTTTCGCCGTAAACGTTTGAGGTTATAAACTACTATAACTAATCTAATAACATTCACACAAACGATAAGTTGTGCTTTGGAAAAACAGTTTCAGGTAGACACAGTAATATACAGACTTCTCAAAGGCCTTTGACAAGTTGGACCACACCATTCTCATTTCAAAGTCAGTGAAATTGGTTTCGATTCAAATCTGCTGAAAATCCTTTCATTCCTTTCATCCAAGTTTCAAAATACCCTTGTAGAAAATAGAAAGTTTCAATTCTTATGTTCAATGTATTAGTTTTGAAATACCCGTATAGAACATAGAAAGTTTCAATTATCATTTTTTATGATGATTTCTTTCCATATAGTAGTAGTAGTAACGGCTAGATCCATATCAATTTAATCATTTATCGTTATTGCATTGAACGCATATTTATTTGAATTGAAAAATTGAATGAAAAAAAAAATAATGAAAGAGAATTAGTATATTCGATTTGAAAATAAAATTTGTCGTTTTCGAATAAATATTCATTTGATACCGTTGATTTCCTAGATACATGTCTGAATTAAGGGTAAAACTTATACAAATTCAAATAATTGTATGCTTCAATCGAATACAGCAATTCCTTCTCACTACATATCATTTTTGATTCAAAACTAGATACTTTCTTAATATAAATGAAACGTACAGATTTGCTTCTAATTCTATATTTCTGAATCTGATTATGAAAATCAGGTATCACTTTTGTAGATAAGCTGAAAGATGATACGGAAAAATGATAAAGGAAATTTCACAGTATCAGGTTGTTTCAAAAGTTTTGTCTGTTTTGATGAGTCTACGGACAGTTTGACTATTGAAAAAGTTATCGAAATGTTCGAAAGTGATTTTTTGATAGGCATAATAATCGAATACGAAAAGTTACTGATAAGTTAAATATTTTTCTTTATGAAAAATACTTTAGATTGACGCAGTAACTTATAGAGGTAAATTAAAAAGCTGGCTGTTCCTACACGTGTATGAAGCTCTCCATTGCAATTTTTATATTTTCCAGATTTCAATGTAAGAGCCACCAGTAGACAGCTGCTCCAACCTGATGGGAATCGCCAATACCGGGCAGGTGGTCCTCGATTGAAGACAAAATGTGAATAACCAAGAAGAGTACGTGATAAAAATAACTGCGTAAATGCAAGCGAGACATAAGTGGAACCATCTATTGGTGTGACACCCAAGTCAATTTGCCAAGTTTTTATATCAGTGTTGGGTCTCACATCAATAGGTGGTTCCACTTTTATCTCGCTTGCATTTACGCAATTATTTTCATAAAGTACTTTTCTTGGTTATTCACATTTCGTATTTAATCGAGGACCACCTGGCCGGTACTGACGATGCCCAACAGGCTGAAACAACTGTCTGCCGGTAGCTTTTGAACTGAAATCAATATGTAGGAATGATCAGAATGGTAGCCATCTTTTAATTTTTTTCATGTGTATAAACTTCACGAGTGTTCGTGGATTAGATAATTTGAAAATGTATTAAAAAAAACTTTAATTTTCATGATAGCTTCATATTCATAACTATTCATAACTTTAACCTTCAGTTTTTAGGGACGAAACTCAAGCACTACAGAAAAATCCTTAAGGCGTTCTAATAGCGGAGTCTGTGCGAAAGTAGCGATTTAAATTGGATTTGAATCACTAGAGATTGAATTCATTTGGGAAAACGTTCTCACGGAGTTTATTCCACATAAAGGCAGTTCTCCAAATGTAACTCCAAACGGGTTACATTGAGTTCAACCTCAAAACGATGAGCAGCCACAGTCCATCGCGTATTTCTGATATGTATCGCTCTTGGTGGAATCAAATGTGCCAAATCATTCGAACACTTCCAGTGAAAATATATATGGAAGAGAGACAAATCTCCAACCTTTCTTCAATGTTTCATACTACCAAGTAGTCCGGTCAATTTAGACATTCGAAGCTACGTAAATCCCCACCAAGCTGAAAATCAGTAAGATTGTTTAAAATATGAACAAAAATAAAATTTGAAAGTTCCCCATTTTTCCCCTGTATGTAAAAAATTTTATTCGAAGTCAAAGGTCAAAAACATGTGTTCTTCCTGATTTTCAGCAAAACGGTAAGTTTTATCATAAAAATACTTTTGACAAAAAAATGTAGATCGTGAAATTATCTACAAAAAATGTATTGATACTTTTTCTCCCACGAGCCACCGTTTTTGAAATATAACGATTCAAAAAGTTGTAATCGTCATATTATGCACACGTTTCCTCAGTAGGTCTATTCTACAGGTCAGTGTGAAATTTAATCGTCCAAGTCGTAACTTTCAAATTCTTCTTCTTGTTCTTCTTCTTGTTCTTGTTCGTTTTGTTATTCTTGTTCTTCTCACCTACCTGCTTAGATAAGTATAGATATGTATGTTTCGTTAAAAATACTAAAAGTAAAAAGCAAGAACAATTACATACCTTGTATTCCTCCAACCTCAGTTGCTGCTCATCAACATCTTTTTCAGGTATATTATCAAGTTCAAGTGTGGCTTGGTTATCAGCTAGACCCTGCAGACTGGGGTTGGAAGTCCATTAGAACCAGTCCAAACTTTACTTCTACCTGCGTCCGAAAAACTGTTGAACACAATTTTCTGCAACTGCAAAAAGGGGTGCAGTGCTGAATGTGGTTGCAAAAAAGCCGGACTGTTTTGTTCTCTGGCATGTACACATTATCAAGGCCGGTCATGCTCTAATATTGAATCACCAACAGTGGAGGATCTGTTTGATTCCAACGAGGCGACATGCGCAGTTTACATGTACTCAGGATGAATATGTAGAAAAACAAGAAGAAAAAGTACAAGATGAACAAGAACAAATTTCACATTTTTTTTTTAACTTAAATTGCTTTCATCTTTTCAATCTCTGCTAATATCCATTATTTTGCAATAGTTTCAAATTAAACAGGATCACAACTGACCCATGGAATATGCCTACTAGGGATAGCACGTTAAAAAAACGCGCTAAGTACACTACCTCATAGGTGGCGTGGAATCGTGTGTATATTATGAAGATAACAACTTTTATAACTTTTTGAATTGTTATATCTCAAAAACGGTTGAGTACTCGTAGGAAAAAAGTATTGATACATTTTTTGTAGATAATTTTATGATTTACAATTTTTTTCTGAAGTATTTTTATGATAAGACTTACCGTTATGCTAAGAATCGCTGATCTTTGACTTTACATAGGTACAGGGGAAAGATGGGGAACTTTAAAATTTTATTTTCAATCACATTTTGAATAAACTTACTAGTTTTCAGATTGATGGGAATTTAGGTAGTTTTACTCTCGTTTTTTGGTCTAATTTGACCGGACTGAAGGTTGCAAGTGATGTTCGTGCCGACAAATACGGGGATGGCTCTTTTCTGGATGAAATCCAGCAGCTTCAGAGTGTGTGTGGGGGCGGAGCTCTTTACAAGAAAACAATACTCCAAAGAAGGTCTGATCTGAGCATTATGGAGCATCAAAAGTTGCTGAGGTGAAGAAGAGCCAATGAAGTCACGTAAGCTTGAACAGAAAAAATGTGTCTCATTTGTTTTGCCTGCGACTGCATTACCTGCTTCAATTCAGTTGTTTCTTTGTTCAAGAAATGGAAGCAAGCTGAAAATGAATGAATTGTGGCACATATTTTCCATAATATCAATGAATAAGAGGTCAGATCAAATTTGTGGAACAGAATATTCGAATGCACTTCTGAATTTTTTTGATATCCTTCTCGTCAGTGAAATTTCTTCACTTTTTGAGCTAAAAAATGAGTTTCGATATCTACAAAAAATATTTCTAGAACTTTGCTTTCTATTTGAGATTTTAACATTTCAGAAATGATATTCTACGAAATACTGATTTCATCAAGAAATCAATTTATAGGTAGGTATGTGCAAAACAAAGAATTTCCCTACTTCCGCACCGTGCAACAAAGGCGTGGTTAATCTCAAAAATTGATCAGTTCCAACTTCCTGAAACCATCAAGACCACTTCTTCTACCACATTTACTTTTACTCGTACGAGAAAAACAAATTGATTAACAAACAATTGAAGTACCAAGGTTAGCGTGGCCTACTTAGTTTGGCGATGAGTGACCCTTTCAAGGTTCTCACAATTCAAGTAGGTAGAGTTGTTTACTGCATTTTTACTTCCCAGAAAATTTGATATTTAGAGTTTACAAGCACATAACGCATTAAAATTCAAGAACACGCACGACTTGATTATTAATTATCGGTTAGTCGAGTTGATTAGTCTGAATGAAAAAGTACTGTAGTATTCTTGATATCGTATGTTCCGACATACTGAGCCAATTACATATAGGTACTTCTTAATTGATATAACTCTTAAATATGTTAAATTGCGAAATGAATTCACAAAAAAGTTCTTGTTGCTATATGTTGCTATATATCGATTTTCCTAATGAAAGGAACAACTGTTTTCCGACAAGTATTTCGAAAATGTATTGCCAACAAATAAAATCATTTCAGCAAAGAATGTGATGATTAATTGAAGGTTTTTTCTTCTTTTTTTTTGGTCCCAGCCTCGATGAGATGAGCCTCTCTTCCCGTTGTGTAATATATGCAAATGGAAATGAGTCAATGATACTGCAGTTTTCTCTGGTGACTTGAAAGGCAATGGATAAGTTAGTTGGTGATCATGACTCAACCAATTATTAAATTTTCACAACGGAAAATCTGGATCGTAAAAATTGTCGAAATAACCTATTGGTGTTTGGCATCCAACTCGAGGATAAACTAGAATCACTCGCTCTACTTAGTAGCCTGCTAGAAGTACAAATTGATCTGTGTGACTTGAACAACTTATTTATAATCACAAACAAAGACGATGAGAAGATACTGAAAATTGCTATAAAAAGGTGAGACAGACATTGCCTGCAAGGAATCCTGTCCGATGAGGATGGTTCAAACAGATATCACAATCAATACATGGTGGTCCTCTGAATTGGAACATCTCAGGAAGACAGCGAAAACGACCTTTATTAATAAGGCAAAACGTACAAGACTCGAAGAGGACTGGGGTATATATCAAGCCAACCTCAGAGAGTTCAAAAAAATCTACAGACAAAAACAAAGGGAAGCCTGGAGAACCTGATGTGAGGCAGTCGAAGACTTTCCACTAGCTTCTAGGGTACAGAAGGCACTTTCGAACGACCACCATAAGAGTATGGCGACGAAGTCGCCAACCTCCAAGAGAGTGCTGAGATTCTTATGGAAACTCACTTCCCAGGTTCTGTCTTTCCTGGAACGACGAACTGGACGAAAGTACCAACAACACCCTCACAATACGACTGGCAATCTGCTAGTGCAGTTATTGATGAGGACAAGATAAGATGTGCCATATCGGGCTTTTCCTCTTTCAAGTCACCAAGACCCGCCGGTATAAGACCAGCCCTACTTCAATGGGGATTGGATATTCTTATGCCGCACTTGGTTGGAATATTCTTTTTTTTACAATACTGCACGCCTTATTGTTCTTCTCTCAATTATGGAGTCACGTAATTACACTTCAACGCCCTCACGAGATCTTCCGGTTCACCCCAGCCTCCAACCAGTGTAATTGGGGATACTTCTTATATTCTGGTCACTTCGAACTATTCACAACTTAACTTACCAGAAAAATTTTTCCTTGTATGAAAGGTAGGCATATCATGAAACATCCAAATTATGTAAAAAATGTGATAGACGTTCTATTGAGGACTAGTATAGAGGACACGGTTTTCGAAATGACTGTCATGAAAAGATGGCAGGAAACGAGTGAATGATATTGCAGTTTTCTCTGGAGACCAAAAAGGCAATGGACAAAATAGCTGGTTTATTAACAACTTATTTCCAGTGAGCTGATGTTTTTTACGAACGAACGGATGATACCGCATTTAGTCCGGTGGTAGCAAACTTTTTTATGGGAAATTTCGAACCCAAAAATGCGATTACAGTGGAACGAGAAACCCAAGGGATGTTCTTATGAATAGACGTAAAGAAGGTACATTGGACACATACATAGACGAGTACTTGAACAAAAACTCTAATCGTCAGCCATTACAAAAGAGAGGAGTAATTCAAACGTTGATTGAGAGGGCACGATGTATTTGTGAACCTAAGGTCTCCCCGAGAAAGTCAATCACCTGAAAAATGAGTACAGCGAAGGATAATTTCAGCGAGTCATACGACCCAGGAGAGAGAACGCTGAAGTTACTCCAGCTGGGCTGGTCAGAAGAAAAGCTTTCCTTTCCTAAGTTAAAAATGTTATAGACCGGATTGGAAGAGCTTTGGAGGAACACGACGTGAAACCAATATTTAGTCCAACGAAAACCACCAGAGAAATTCTAAGGTCACCGAAGAATCCCAGAGAACCTTTAACAATACCCGGGGTATACCGGACTCCTTGTAGCTGGGGGTCGGTCTACATTGGAACCACGAAAAGGAGTGTGGGTACCCGTTAAAAATTATTCTCTTGTTATCAGAGGTAATTACATAGCTGATCGTCCAAAGTCTGAATCGTCTTGACGATTTGGACTTTCTTCTTTCCTTGATTTCATCTGCTTCTTCATCATATAAAAGACACCTACTTTTCCAATCGAAGTTAGTTGATTCAGCCATTCGAAGTTTTTTCTTTGGTGAAGAGCATGCTGATGTAGTTGTTTTTTTTAATAAGCAATAATACATCCTTTATTGATATATATTTGTCTGCATACTGAATAGACCAGGGTCGATAATTTTTGAAACCAAAATAAAATAACAGTAGAATGAAATTCATCAGAAAAGGAGGGGAATATGATGAAAATGAAATACAAAATAAATTATGGGCGATCTGAGTTCGGGAAGTGGGAGGAAGTGCCTTTTTGAGGGTAAAAAATGGTTTATCTCTATTTCTGGCAAAACTACAAGTCTAATAGAAAAAAGTTGTAGGTAATAAAAAGAACTACAACTCTTTCCTCTACAATTTTTTCACATAACCTTAAATTTATGTGAAAAATTCAAATAACCAAGTTGCTTATCTTTTTTAAAAAAAAATACGAAATTTGGTGAAAATTCACCTTTTCATGTCCCAAATACACTGTAATTTCTTTGATTTGAAATATTTTTTCACCTTATTTTGACTTGATATCAAGGCAAAACATCGATGTACATAGTATTTCCAATACCAATTGGAACCAATACCAATTGGCCTATGTCGAGGCGGGAATTCCCGCCTCGACATAGGCGTCGGCGTATTATTTTTCAGAGGTAGTTTTTCAGTTACTTATGCTCACAATCATAGTAATTGATCACCCCATAAAAAGTTATCTTAACTGAATTTTTCCACCATGGGTAAATATGAAAAACTTCGAAATTCAAGATAGTTAATTTCCGAGTCGAAAACTCTAAAATACAATGGAAACACAAATAATCACACCGAACATATATTTACAAAATAATAGAAGCCAACAAAATTGCTAGAAAAATGAAAATTCTTCTATGCTACATTCGTATGAGGTGGAATCATCATCGGGTTGAATAACGATCGGATTTATGGAACTTTGCACATAATATTTTTTCTCTCGTCTCTTTCTTTTATAACGTGGGCTTCACAGTTCTTCCACATATCACTATTACCTATTTCATTCACCACTCGCCTTATATTGTCAAGCACCACAACATTCAAAGTCGGTGACTGATTACATTTTCGAAAGCTTTCTTTCATTGTGGCCCAAACCATTTCAATTCGATTGAACACACAATAGTATGGAGGCAAATGTAAGAGGATATGACCTAGTATTTCACACATCGAATCAATAATATACTCTTTTTTGAAATTATGTTGTTTTATGGTCCCCAGTCTTTTTAGTAGGAATCTTTTCGGCGCGTCGAGTGCAAATATATCAGGTTTATATTAGGGTAATTGATCTCTGGAAGAAGTTTTCAAAAATCTTTTTGCAAAACCACACACAACCTCACCTAACCTCACGAACAAACGGCACTGATAAAGAAATATTGTGAAACGGACAAAAAATCAGTATTCAGCCAGTCCAGCTAGCCGAACCTTCATTCCTCAACTATATTCGAAAGCACGTTCACTAACTATCTGGGCGACTAGGGGCCACAGACAAGAAATGTTTATAACTGTCCTTTTATTTTTATTACCGTTCTAATTGGGAATGGATAGACTATAACTATTTATCCAGAAAATCAGGGTCTGTCGCTCCTATTGCTCCGTAGCCCATGTAACGAACACACGTCGTTGTCTATGATAATTTACCTTCAGTTCCTGGGTCAGTTGAATTTTGTACGGTGCAGGTCCATGTCCCGACGCAAAATTCGTCAAGTCGTGGTTTGCAAAAGGCCGAACTCTTGTGAGCGACGCGAAATTGAATGCTTTGGATTCTCCTGCACACTCTCACAGACATCAGCGATGTTTTCGGCGAATCTTGCGTAAAGTCAACGTACGGATGTTTGTCAAAGTTTACTGAACCAGTAAACTCAAAGTAATTCACTACATTGCGAATAATTTTTTCGGTAGGACGATTATGTAATATAAAGTAATATAAAGCGTCGGACTGGGGGTATTGATATAAATTTTTCAACGATTTATTCTGTATGATGTGAAGATAATTGAAATTATTTGAATTGAGATTGTTTAAATATTTCATTTTGAGAAGAACATTTTATATTCGAATTAGTTTTCCATTTACGATTGTTACCTCTTATAGGTCTATGAAATAATCTGAATGTTAAACTTGAAAATAAATACAAATGAACAAATAAAGGAAGGGCAAAAAATTATTGTATTTGATGAATGCGATTTTTCTAGAATAAATTTTGTATATTCATTTATTCAATTCGTTGACAGTAAATGATTTGAATGCAGTACGCCTATGGCACTAGGCACTATGTAGTGTCTCTCGTTTTTGAACGGACTATTGGTAGAAAGGTCCTTATCTATTCCAAATTTCAATATAAGAATGAAAGTATGTGTGAATTAATTCATTTGTCTTTTTCAGGTGTAGACTAGAGTCGATTGGACAATAGAAACAAGTGTAGTTGAATTTAGTTACGTGTTCCATTTCTTCAATGATTATTTCAAGGGCACTTTGATGTGATCGAAAATAATGAAGTGAGCATACTGTGTAACAAAAAAATACACAATAATTACATATGAATCGAATTGAATCGTTCCTTGCAAAAATGATCTGATTCTGAAATTCTCAGTTGCAGTTCTTCTGAAAGGTTTATAGCAGTGAAGGAATATTGAATATATTCAGTTATTGAACAATATTGCAATTTACAATTCACCTCATAAAATTTCTATTTTCATTTTCGTTTCATATTCAAATGAATAACTGACTAAATTCCGAAATTGATTGATTCGATATTAAAATTTTGATAGAAAACAAACGTTGATTGTTCATGTCAACCGCTACATATAGCATGTACCCGCGAAACAAGTTAAAATTTCATTTGTTTCAACAGGATTGAATTATACGCGAAACGTAATGAATTTTTCGTATCCACCGTTCACGCAACATTCCACATCCCATTATTGTCATATATTTCATTATATTGCTTTTCAATCAAATTGTTCGAAACCACCACGAATCTGATGAAATACAACATCACATATGAGTGGGTGAGCGTTTGTTGCAACGCGTTGGATGAAGAGTACCTTTAGGTTGTTTCAATGTCATGTATTTTTGTGACTCCATATCTCGATTTTCGGCCAATTATTCTCTACGAATTCGAAATGAACCCTAGCGCTGCCGAAGCAGCCGAAAAAATCAACCAGACATTTGGCAAGGATGGTGTTAATGAGCGCACTGTTCAACGTTGGTTGTCGAAATTCCGTTGGCATCAAAGATGAGCCCCAAAGTGGTCAAAATACAGTAATCCAGGACGAGGATTTGAGGACACTGACCCATCGCAAACGATACGTGGGATGGCGAAAGAACTGAGGATCAGCACCCATGCGGTTTTTGATGGTTTCAAATGGATTGGAAAGATCAAAAATCTCTAAAAGTGATTGACACACGCTTTGAATGATCGACAGAAATTGTCACTCTTCGAAGTATGTTCTTTTTTGCTTTTGCGCAACCAAAACGATGATTTTTTGGACCCGATCGTCACATGTGATGAAAAGTGGATACTCTACGATAACAGAAGATATTCAGGATGGAGGTTGGACACCGATGAGCCACCCTATCATCAACTAGAACACATTTTCAGCAGAATGGTTATTCAAAAGAACTGGTGAAACAGACTTTGGTTGGTAGTCAATAGGAGCCCTGCAAGAAAGAGAAGCCGCTACAACCAGTGCTACCTCTTTCTCATGTCGAAGAATCGACGAAGAAATTGAAAAGGATCGGATCACAATAGAATATTAGAACCTGTTTCAAATCCTGGAATACCTATCTGGCAGCCTCACAAAAATCAGCCCACCAAACGAAGAGAGTGTTTCAAAGAATTGTATTCACAGTATACCATTCGAAAGTTCTATGTTTTTGAATACAAAGTGATATTGAAAGTCCGCATTGTGAGAACAATAAAATACCCAGCAAGAGCGGAGAGGAGTTCAAAGAAGCTGTCCACATGTTGAACAACGGCGCAGCCAGACTAATGTGGAGATAACCAACGTATTGAAACCAGTGATCGAGGGGAAGAGCAGTCTGCGTTGCTTTGAACCGAACACCAAGAGAAGAAAAGGAAGAGTGAGGAGCTGTGGATGCGCCCAAGTGGCCAATGACTAGTCCTGAATATTAGGAATAAGTCAGTAATCACTCGAAGATGATTGTGAATACCAACAATCGGAACCCGTTCTCATTTAATATATTTCGAAGAACAATCTCATGAAATTTTTTATCAATAACAAATTATTTAGTGAAGATCAATACGGATTCTGATCGGGTAGATCAACAACAGATGCAATTCGCAAAACTATGAGTCTGGTTATCGAGGGTCTTGAGAGAGGTGAACATGTGATATCAACCATGTGTGATCTCTCCAAAGCATTCGACTGTGTTTCGCACGATGTTCTGTGCAAAAAGTTGGAGTTTTATGGAGTGAGGGGGCTACCACTCAGTTCATTTCAATCGTACTTATGTAACAGAACCCAATCTGTGTGTGTCAAAGGAAATATGTCTGACAATAAAACTATCAAGAATGGTGTAGGTACCGAAGGGATCCGTTCTGGGACCATTGCTATTCTTGATATACTTCAATGACTTCAGTCATTTTATGTCACCAGGTAAATGTGTTCTTTTCGCAGATGACACAAATTTAATAACGTCTCAGAAAAACATAATCGAATTCCCATCAATTACTGATGATTCTCTGAGATAGGCGTCTTTGTTTTTCACAACAAATCAGTTGAAATTAAACGAAAGCAAGACCCAGAAGTTCTTGTTCACGACCTCAAATACTATAACCACTGAAAATAGCGATGATACTGCCAAACTACTAGAACGGTATTTATCATGGTATGCACACATTGATGAACTGAGTAAGAAGCTGTATTGAAATA
>WOGO01002149.1:0-16391 GCA_015342085.1 Leptinotarsa defecta | reverse complement strand
AAAAAGTGTAATCGTAGTAAGTTGGTAGACCTGATCACGAATCTGAAGGAATTTTGAGCCTATTTTGCCCCCTAATATGTTTTACCGTAAAAATGGGATGTTCCATCGCGAGTGGCGGACAGTGTATATCACTTTGGCCAATTCCATTCAGGTGGTAGGTGCATGTTGAACATTTCCATCAGTCCTGAGAGTTTCATCGTTGTACCTGGAATATTACGGAAGATACGGGGGTGTTTACATGAGAAGTGAGACACACTGTATATGTGAGTAAGTAGTATTCAGAAGTATTTTCAATTATCACCCTGTTACCATCTTTCAAGCTCTTCGATAACTTCCTCGTCGACTTCATCGAATCCCAAACACGAAATTTTTATGCTGACGAAATCAATCAACTTGTGTTACGTTGGCAAAAGTGCACTGAATCAAATGGCACTAATTTCGATTGGATTGAATAAGTATTCACTGAGCTATTATAAACTGACAAAACTTTTGAAAAAATTATTTTTTAATTGGTATACATATTTTTTCCAGTGATCGCGTTCTTCAGCAAATCATACGTAGCCGTTTATTTTGGCTGTTCGCTAATTGGTTTGACGAAAGGCACCAGAGCAGTGTTTCAGTCTGTTATCATTCCGCAAGTTGTACCTATAGAAAAAATACCTGCTGCCAATGGGATTAACTTTCTGTTTAACGGGGCTGTCTCTCTAGCTGTAGGACCAATCATAGGTTAGTAAAAGATGGTTAGTTGAGTGGAGCGTAACTCCCAATAACGAACCAAATGACATTTTTTTTATGACAAGTTGGCACAATTGAAACTGTTTACTCCAATCAAAGCCATATTTATTTAGAATCATCTATAATTAATTTTATAAGAGCAGTTTTCATTCACTTAAATGTGGTTAACAATTAGAAAACAACTATTTCAAAACAACATTCAAATCCTTCACTTATCTTGTATAGTTCCAACACACTAGAGGTTCCTGGGGGCTCCTTCTGGAAGCCGATTTGATGTTTCCTCTAATCTTATTGCATATGGCATACGCTGGTGGAACTGCCAAAATCCCATAAATTATAATTGTTCAAGCACTGGGTGTATAGCTTATTGATTTCTCCTGAAGTACAGGGCGGTGTCCTGATTTCATGCAGTTCATCTAAGTTTATGTTGCTCAAGTTAAGGCCCCCTTGGAATTTCTTGTGTATCTGAAACATGATGGGTTGGTTTTGGGTATCAACCTGCTGACAATTGATAGCAACTTCTTGATTTGTCGATATCTGGCAAGTGTTTGTGTTGTCGACTGGGTATGAATCTTTGATGGCTTCTTCTTGTTGGTGGCATTTCAATTCAATTGTTTGTTCGTTAAGTGGGAGTCCAATCCATTGGTTTGACACTTTTAAACGTTTCAATATATGTTAGCATGGCCTTCAATGTTCATTAGTTGGATTTCGTAGGGATTTTTGGCTCCAATTTCCAATAGTTCGACCGGGTCACAGATGTAAAATAGTGGAATTACTTTCATATAAATGCCGCCAATAAATGAGTAGCACAATTCGTTCTTCAAAAGTTATTGCCTTAAAATGGAGAGATGAATATTTGAAATTTTATTGCAAAATATCAGAATCCTTTTGGTTTTTTTTGTGGCTGACAGTGTTTCTCGGTGAATGTTGAAGGTTGATAGCAATTACAGTACTCTTATATTATTGCCGCGATCAGACACATTTTTTTGATGAAAATTGATGGAATTTCTGGAAAAGAGCTTCATAAAACGTTCTCACGCAATTATATTTTTCGTCAATTATACTTTTCGTCAGATATTCCATTCCCGCTAAAAGTTATTTTCTCTCTCTACTGTATCAAAGTACATACTTTTTTGCGGGAAAACTCAATCTGCACGTCAACAAATCACAACTAATGTTCTAGTACTTTCGAAAGTATGGAAAAGCGTATATGGATCACATACAGTGTGCGCCATTGAAGACGAAACAGATCAAAAGCAAAAACAGATCGATTTATAATTCAAGGGAAACACCTTTACATCATAACCTCGACCGTCATATCTCCTCCTCTTTTGAATGAGGACAGTATACAGTGTGTAACAACGAAAACTTAACAGAGCCGTTTTTGAATATAAAAGGTGAGATTTTTAAAAAAAGCTCGCACACGTCGATTTCTAATTAAAGGAGGACACCGAAGACCCTTATTTAGATAGGGAAAGTAGGTCGAGTGGCACCTTGTTTTAAAGGTCTTTCGAATATCTTTACATCTCTGTTGAAAGAAAATTATATTACCGTCTTTGATCACCAGTTTTTCCAGAAGTCTTTTCTGATACCCCAACGTTATAACTTGTTCATCGACAGTATTCCTGGTTATGAGAGTATAAACCATAACAGGTTTTGTTTGTCCTATTCGGTGACAACGGTCTTGAGCTTGAATATCCACTTGTGGATTCTGAAATGTAAACATGACTCAGATAAAAACGCCCTCAAAATTTTCAAGTCATAGGTTCTCACACAAAAAACAGTTGAAAGAACCACAACATGTATTTTAAAATAGCTCTCTGGACGTTCATTATATAACTATCAAACTCACCCAGTCTCTGTCGAAAAATATAACGGTATCTGCACCAACTAAATTCAAACCGAGACCTCCTGCTCTTGTAGATATGAGAAAAGCAAACACTTTCGGGTCATCGTTAAATTCAGATATGCACTCACTACGTTTTTCCAATGAGTGACCACCGTCCAGCCTGCAGTAAGTGTGACCACGCATCAACATATAGTCTTCTATCAGATCTAAGGTCATTACCAATGTGCTAAAAATTAGTACCTGAAACACAATGTAATGTGCAGAAGGAACTACTTGCAATACTTGCAAAATCGAAATTGCTATTTCAGCTTATAATTTGCCCTATTGCAGGTGAAGATTCTTATTTAAAATTTAAGTAAAAAAGTGGGGACTACCTCAATAAATCAATCAAACTCCTTTGATATCCCCGGATTCAGTTCCTTGTTAAGCTCATAGATGGCGTCTTCGTAAGGGGTGATATCGTCAACCCAACTTACTCAGGCTTGTCCACCTCTAGTTTTCAATAGATCACCTTATCAATAGTGCAAAGAAAAAAGTTTTCTACTCATAAATTGTCAAAAAATGTCAGTGACACGGCTTGAAATTAATGAGATATTTGCCTTGAGCTGGATTACAAACTTTCTTTCAACATACAAGTTGATGCTTGTTAAAAACTTAACAAGTTATACTTTGCATTCATTACTCTCAAATCAAACTTTCACAGGCACTATTCAATATATTTTTATCATTCAAGATAATAAAGAATAAAGCACAACATATGAATGTGATCTCTGATATTCGGAAAGATAACTTGAAGGACAAACAACTCAAATGTTGCCAAATGTTGTGTGTTTTTACTCAGTAAAGACACACCCTCAGTGCATAACTCTTCAACGGATTTATCACATTCTAAATTCAACATTTTTTTTCCTAAATATCGCTAATGTTAATTACTCTCCAAAAATAGTTTATGTTTTTACAATTATTTCTAGAACCATTGAAATAACTCCAAATTGACTCCAAATTAACTCCAAATTGACTCCAAATTAACTCCAAATTGACTCCAAATTAACTCCAAATTGAAATAACTCAAAAATAGTTTATGCTTTTACAATTATTTCTAGAACTAGTGAAATAACTCCAAATTGACTCCAAATTAACTCCAAATTGACTCCAAATTAACTCCAAATTGAAATAACTCCAAAAATAGTTCATGGTGTTACAATTATTTCTAGAACTAATGAAATAACTATGAAAATCAATTACCTTGTGTCCTTTCTTCTTCAACTTAGCCAGCATTTCATCCATTACTATCATCTTACCACTTTGTAATACCAAATCTTCATCAACCAGCAGTTCCTTCTTCTTGGATTTTGGATCTAACGGAAAATGTACCAAGTAAGGATGATCAACTATCTTCCTGAACATCATCATGGTATTTTGCATCGTCAGCCTGCTAATGAAAGGAGCACGACTTCTGTCAATTGTTGAGCCAATCAGTTTCTCTTCCTTCTGGATCAATTCCTCGTCATAATCTAAAATATCATCGTTTTCGGTAGGCACTTCGTACGTAAAATTATCCTTTTGAGAACACTTCCGTTTCTTCCTTGGTTGGTCCAGTATCTGAAATGTTATTCGATATATAATACATGTCCTGGTTTTAATTTAAAACACAATCATTTTTCTCAGCTTTGTCAATAAAATTGAATCTTCACACTATCAAGTATATCTACTATTATTGAGTGTTAAATAAAAAACAACTTACATTGTCTACTTGTTCTTCTTCATCATCTTTACCTTGCAATTTAGCTATATTACGCTCAATCACAAAAGAATACATATCTTTCTGCAGTTTTGACATAGGACAGAAAACATTCAATTCTTTCTTAGGCACCATATCTGGCAAAACGTCTTTTTTCAACCGTCTCAGCATAAATGGTTTGAGTACTCTGTGTAACGTTGAGATGATATTGTTTTTCTCTTCTTGTTCTAAAAGTTTATTCTCATCCTGAAATACAACAAAAATTAAAACTGACGTTTTTATTCTTGAAAGTAATGTGATTTCTACATAACAAGGGAATTTTCAATAATAACCTACCTGAACGTCTTCCAACATTATTAATGAAGCAAATGTGTCCATGTCTTTAAATATATGAGGCATCAGAAAATTTAACAAAGCCCAGAGCTCGGAGATATTATTCTGCAGAGGAGTACCAGTTAGTAAAAGTCTATTCCCAGATGTGAAAGATCTCAGAATTCTACAAATGACACAAAAGCAAAGTCAGAAAAAACAACAGCAGATAACTACATATGATTGCAAAAATACCTTATAAATAAATCAAAGGGTGGGATAAAACTGTAGCAAAACTTGAATCGAGCAGAATTGAATGCAATTTCATATATTTAAACCTCTCATCAATTATGTGAATACCAGGATTGATAGTAGACAGGATAGAAGAGGATATATGAAGTAGGTAAGATATATGTAGATAATTTTTAGCCATAATTCGGTAGCACTACTGTGCGTCGACGGTCAAGAAATAACGCAGAAACACCTTCAGATTTAGCTTAAACAACGACAAACACTTCCCTGAAGTGGTCTCAGGGTTGCGCTTGTTGTCCGAAGTGAGCAAACGCGGCACCCATCAGGCCAACAGCTTTCCCATGCCCACCATTACATGCAAGATATGACTCACACGGTCTGTTGAGATGCCTACTGTCAGCGATCTTTGATTTAGCTGCGGGATTTCCCTTTCAAAAACAAGAATATAATCACCAACCATAGACTTGTCCGTAGATAAGCTTGCTTCCAGAGGCGGTCAAAACGAGTTCAATTCGGCTGAAATTTTGACTGTAGCCGCCTGCGATAGTGGCGCCATCTGGCGGTAGGGTTAAGTACTTATTGGGCCGCCCTCGTAAAATTCAGTCGATTCTGATGATGCTAACTTGGTTAGTAAAACGGATATGTACACTGAACATTTTTTGTTCTAGTGTATAAAACGTGTGTTTTTCAGATTATTTTTTCGCCGGAGGTTTTAATTTTACTTATCAACATAAATATTTATACATTCATATCAGTGAACTCAATTTTATATAACAAATATTAATCGAGAAAAGATTATTAACAAGATCCAAGAGCACTTACCTTGAAAGTTTAGACTCATGATTTTTGACCCTATGCCCTTCGTCTATGATAATATACTGCCATTCAAAATAACTCATGAATTTTGATTCCATGAGCGGTACTTGATAGGATGTCAGCACCACAGGTTGAGTTCTGAAATTATCAATGTAGTACTCCTTCTTCAACTTATTATAGGTTGAAAAACGTTCAGTTTTTGATCCATGAAACACGACAACAGGAACTTTCGGTGCGAACTTGGCAAACTCGGCTTTCCAATTTGGAAGTGTTGAAAGCGGAACCACAATGAGAAACGGTCCTTTGATGTTTCTCTCTAATAAATGGCAGATTAATGCTATTACTTGTATGGTTTTCCCTAAACCCATTTCATCGGCGAGTATTCCATTGACACCGTTATCGAACAGAACCTGAAAATATGTTTTTATTCAATGTCACTGGACGAACCCAATATACAATTTATAAAATTTTTCAATATAGTACTTGATACCAATTATACAGGTGGAATCAAAACTATGGATACTGATCACAGACATGTGTATATACGATATTTGTTGTAGTTTATTGAATAAAATCACAATTTTACTCAACTGGCTATCGACCAAAGTCCTTCTAACCGAATGTATAAGCATTTTTTCAAGTAATAAAATACTATAAGTATAAGATTGTAAAGTAGTCCAATAGAAAAACTTGGACTTTACTACCCCTACTACTTTACTACCTTTACTCGCAAGTAGCTATAGCTGCCTCAGTTGTAATTTTTCTTGTTTACACATAATCTATCAACTGAAACCACAACCAAGTGTTGTCCGTCCTTGTACTTTGCTGCACCATACTGATGATAGGCCAAGAGTCCAAAACATGTATATGGTTTGCCCCTTTCTTGAGTCCTACACTCAATAATCTTCATATATTGGCACACATTTCAAATGATTAAACTTTGTGCACTTGGGATATAACTTTGGCACTTATATAGTATGTTTTAATAGTTTTTCACCATATCAACAAAAATACTGATATTTCACACTTACTTTCATCCACTGTACTCCATCTATTTGATACTGACGCAAAGTACCTCCCTCGAAAAATCTTGGCTTTTTTATTACATCTGCCAAACCTATAAAAAAGAAAGTTTCTATTGTTCGTGTTCGATCGATTACTTTTATAATTACCCTCCCCACTATCTTTTTGTTTGTCACTATCTTTTTGGTTGTCAATATCAACAGCTTCCATCATATCATTGACAGTAGGCTGAAGTTTGTTTCTCTCTTGTAGAGGTTTTACGGTACTGAAAAGTAACAATGGTTTGTTATTGAAAAACTCCAAATATCTGCTTTTACATATTCATTTATTCCAAAGATGCTTTTCGAACAACGCCATATTTTTGTCCCACCAAAGAGGGTTTCCAAAAAGATCTTGCTATTATTTTGAATCTAGAATGATAGTTTTCGAAAGAAAGTAGATTTCTGAAAAAAAAAACTCACGTTTTTTTAGGATCAACAACAACCTTTTCTTTGAAGAAATCCGAGTATTTCTCACTGATGCTCAGCAGGTAAGTCATACCCTTCAAAGCCTTTTTTTTCCTTTTTTCTAGTGCTTTTTCCTCAGCAATTTTCTTAGCTTCCAATTTCATTTGAAGCCTTTCATTGGCTTTGGCTTGATATTCTTCTCTAGCAATTCTTTTCTCTTCTATTATTTTCAATCGTTCTTCTTCGGCAATCGCTTTCTCTTCCATTCTTTTCTGTTTCAACATTTCCATCTTCTCCAGAAGTTCTTGTTTGGCTTTGTGTTTCTCCTCCTTTATTCTTTTTCGTTCTTCTTCAGCTAATCTTTTTTCTTCGGCTTTTCTTTTTCGGTTTTCATCAGCTATTCTTTTTTCTTCCAGTTTGAGCAGACGATGAAATTCTTTCTCACGGAGTTTTTCTTCTTTCGTCATACCGTCTTCATTTTTTTTTTTGGATTTCTCTTGTGAGAGTTTCTTTACTTCCCTCTTTATTTCAAGTGTCTCTATATCTGGATGATTCATGATCATATCATTACTTTCGTCAGATCCTGCCATGTCACTGAAATGTAAAAAATCAAGTTAATAGAGGCAATAGTGTGCAATTAAATTTTCGCCACCCAGTATTTCCTATATCATTATCAATTATACTTGGCCCAAATGCTTTAAAATAACAAGTTGAGCACCTAATATTTTTTCAATATAAGTATAAGTATAATACAATCAAATCAATCAAAAAGGTACATCAGAATATACAAATATACGATTCAGGAATAAATAAATATTTGGCCCTGAATTGAAAGGCTAACATGACCTGAAGTCATTCAAATGAAATTACAAATATATCCTTGAAAGTAAAATTAATGATTTGATAATTTTTCATGAAAAAAGTGAGAGGTCCAAGGATCTTTTCAATGATCTGTTCCAACGTTTACTTTAAGCATCCCAACCTTGTTCTTTTAATTTTTTCAACTAAGGCATAATCGTACAATTCATCTCATCAGGAACAGTACAAAATTTTCAGAGTTTGTGCTGTTCAGTTACTTTATTCTAGTATAAATGCATCACAAACTTTTTTTACATACAGAAAGAAAAAGAATTAGTATCGGAAACAACTATGTCCCCATGGAATTCTGCATTAGACATTAATAAAAGAAACTGAAACGTATAATCATTCAAAGTAAAACACTACACTATAGTCAACTACTTATACTCAATACAGAGATAAAGTATTGTTAAAAAAACTTCAGTGAAAGAATGCAGATAAAAACAATAGAGAATTCCACCTTCCACAATCTGATTAAAAATTGTAATTGAGAACTTCATGAAGGTGTAAAAAGGGCAAAACTTTTTGTTTAAAAAAATTAAGTAATTAGTCTATTAATTTAAAATACAAATAAACCGAATTGTAACTTTCATCACTCTTTGTAAGCTAGATAAATGTAATAAGATCACCACCAATTCCTACCAGTCAAGGTCTGCAGACCCAACTCAAAGAAACAACATCAATGCAAAAATAATTCTATTGAAAAATATCTTTAGTGACAACTAAGTTCAATTACACGTATAGTTACCTCATTGCTGATAGGATAAATTCAATAGAAAATAACAATAAAGAAATAAATATAACAGATAATTAAAATAAATTCGGCACTACTCTCACATTCACGTTTGCCGCCTAATATTTAAAGTGAGGTTAACAAAAAGATTATAGAATGTGGAAACGGTTGTCTATAGTTTTCTCTCTCTCTCTTTCTCTATTCTTGTATGGCCCTTGCTTCCTTCTCAGGCGTACTCCACCACCAATCCTCCTGCTTCATTGTCATTGGGCTGAAGCTTCGGCCGGAGACGCAAGTCTTTTGCGTTATGTAATCCTGAGTATGTTTTTTTGGTATTTTAATGCTGTGTATCACCTTCATTCATTCTTCTGTGTACTGAGGGGTTCATGACAAATAGCACAAAACATAGGAATGAAAATATGTTAGGACATATCGATAATGAGAAACGGAGGTATGCCCCTATCCCTTTTTATATTTGTATTAAATTGTTTTCATAAATTTGTTCAGAATTTAAATGATTTTTACCACATTGTTGACTGACTTTGGTCACAAAACATAATATTACAGTATACATCCAAGCAATATTGAGTACATCATTGCCGCAAAATTACGCTGCAAAATTCAGGGATAACAAGGAAAATTCTATTATGTATAAAAAAATACAATATTTACAAGTTTTTTTTAAAGAAATCAATGTTTCCCCTCAGTTTGGTATTTGAATTTCGAAACCTAGATGTCGTCATAGTCCTCTGTTAGACAATGATTGAATCATCTTGAACTGGTAACGCAGCAACAGTCAGAAAATAAATCTGCTCTATGTTCACATGAGTTTTGCAAGTGAAACCCTAGATGGCGAAATATGATCATAGTTTGAATTGAAGGGGATATATTTTTAGGAGTGATTAATTTTTGGGAAAGATTTTGGCTTTCTACTACTCCATCTTGATACAAAAAAAGGGGATGATGGAATCTTTCAAAGAAAGGAAGGAAGTAATCAATTTGAAAATAAGTAACTCTATACATGGATGTGTAGATTATGCAAAGAAGTAACTTTCAGACAAGAAAATCCTCCTGAAACAGCTACTTTCATATAAACATTGAATCACACAAAAGAAGAAAATGCTTCGTTTTGAAAGAATTCAAACGTGTCTACGTGTTTCCATTTGCTGGTTTTCTTTTAGATGAGAAAAACATATACCTTCTTCTCCTTTCACCTCTTAACCGGTAGACGAAGCTTACAACCTCATCATACACTGACAGTTTTCTTTATGTTAATTTGAATGAGTATAATAAGTTATTCTATTCTGTGGAAGATGGCGCCACTAGGTCATTTCCACATAAATTTAGATAATTATTGTATAGATTTTTTATAACAATTTTATCGATTGGAAAACGAATAATTTGACTCTATTCCAGTGGCTCTCTGTGAGAATTTGTCTTCTAGTATTTTTCTATTTGCTGGTCTTGTTTTATGTAAAAAATACATTATACCTTCTTCCCCCTTCACCTCTTAACCTGTAGACGAAGCTTTCAACCTTATTATACGTTGACAGTTTTCTTTATGTTAATTTGAATGAGTACTAAAATGTTAATCTATTCTGTGGAAGATGGCGCCACTAGGTCATTTCCACATAAATTTAGAAAACTATTTTCATATAGATATTTTATAACAAATTCATCTGTGGAGAAATGAATAATTTGTCTCTATTCCAGTGGCTATTTGTGAAAATTTGTCTCTTAGTATTTTTTCCATTTCCTGATCTTTTAGGTGAGAAAAATACGTTGTATCTTCTTCTCCCTTTACCTTTTGATCGGTAGACGAAGCTTACAATGTAATTATACATTGACAGTTTTCTTTACGTTAATTTGAATTAGTATAAGTTAATCTATTCTGCCAAAGATAGCGCCACTAGGTCTTGTCCACATAAATTTAGAAAACTATTTTCGTATAGATTTTTTTATAACAATTTTATCGGTCGAAAAACAACTAATTTTACTCTATTCCAGCGTTTTTCATGTGAAAATTTTTCTCTCAGTATATTTTCCATTTGCTGGTCTTCTTTTAAGTAAAAAATCACATACCTTCTCCTTCCTTCACCTCTTAATCGGTAGACGAAGCTTACAACCTCATCATACATTGACAGTGTTCTTTATGTTTATTTGAATGAGTATAATAAGTTATTCTACTCTGTGGAAGATGACGTCACTGAGTAATTTCCACATAAATTCTGAAAACTATTTATAACAATTTTATCGGTGGGAAAACATATAATTTGACTCTATTTCAGGGTTTTTTTTGTGAAAATTTGTCTATTAGTATATTTTCCATTTGCTGGTCTTCTTTTAAGTGAAAAAAACACATTATACCTTCTTTTCTTTTCACCTTTTAATCGATAGTCGAAGCTTAAAACCTCAATATACACTGACAGTTTTCTTTATTTTAATTTGAATGAGTATAATAAGTTAATCTATTTTGTGGTAGATAGCGCCACTGAGCCATTTCCACATAAATTTTGAAAAGTATTTTCTTATAGATTTTTTATAACGATTGTATCGGTGGGAAAACAAATAATTCAACTCTATTTCAGCGTTTTTCTGTGAAAATTTGTCTCTTTGTATATATTCCATTTGTTGTTCTTCTTTTAAGTAAAAAAACATACCTCCTTCTCCCTTCACCTCTTAATCGGTAGACGAAATATTACAACCTCATTATACATTGACAGCTTTCTTTATGTTAATTTGAATGATTAATAGTAAATTGATCTATTCAGTGGAAGATGGCGCTACAAGGTCATTTCCATATAAATTTAAAAAATCAATTTCATATAGATTTTTTATAACAATTTTATCGATGAGAAAACAAATAATTTGACTCTATTCCTGTGGGTATTTGTGGAAATTTGTCTCTCAGTATTTTTCCATTTTCTAATCTTCTTTTAGGTGAGAAAAACACATTATACCTTTGAATATTTATGAAACTGAGTGAAATTTACAAATTATCACTAACGTCATTGGAACGTAATTCAATTCAATTTTTTTTTATACAATTGTGTAAAACGAATGTCTTCTTTCAGTGTGGAGCTGAATATTCGAGTTTCGACAACTGTTCTAAATAATAAAAGGACACAGTGTTTCTCATTTTCTTTACCAGCCTTACCCACCTTCAATAATAAAACCTTGTTATTCTCATAAGTGAGAAAGGTCTGATCGGGAATTTTTTTGAAAACATTTATTGTGAATTTCCACCCGAAATCACTGATGTGTGTATGAAAGTTAAAGTGTACCCCGTTAGACATAAATGACATGTTTTGTAATCAGGAATTTCTACTTCATCTCCTGAAGACGAAACTTGGTTATTGACACGTGCGTCGAGAAAAGTTTTGCAACTAGAAGAACTCTCGATTCTGAAAATGCGCCTCACTGAATCTTTCAAATCAATTTATGAATATCCACTCTCCGCTTTCAAGGACACACACTGTACCTAAATAGTGTACCTACGACCACCGTTCACGATCTTGAATAGAATTTGATAGTGCGAAGCCCTTCCTTGAGGTAGCCCGGCATACCCTCCTCCTTTGTTTTCGAATAATCTTTAAACAAAACGAATGGATTCACAATGGCACAAATAAAGCAGATGGGCCGACAGGTTAGGCAGATGCACAGCACCTGCTTGTGTCAGAAGTCCACCTGTGCGAGGGGACCATTATCGCAAAGACCATGCAAACACAACCTGCTTCAACTTACCCATCGCTATCATTATTATGTTATTATCTGCTCGGAGAATCACTTGATATTAGAGTTGGCCATGTGTGAAGCGTTACAGGGTGAGATGTGGATGCGTTCTGACTGAGATATTTCACGGATGACGAGGTTAAATACGATACAATGCAACAATATCCATTTTGAATCGGGAAAAACTTTCCCGATTCAAAACTTTTCTGCAGCTCAAGAAGTGGATGACTCGTCAATTCCTTTCTGCTCGGCTTATTTCGATTTTCCGGCAACTTCTCCTGATACCCATAATTTATCTCCCTTAACTACTGGGTGCAGGTACTTTAAGGTAGTTAAATAACACTAGTTTGTGTCTAAGCTATTTTTTTTTGGTTTGTTCACTATGGTCTGCGGGTTTTTATACCAAACATTTTGTATACGAAATGGCAATGAAGGTAACGGACGAAGTGCTGTAGTTGTCTTCCATCAGTAATAGGCGTGGCTTCATTCCTAATAGTTGCTTTAAACATCTTGATACGTATACAATTCAGTGCAGGTAACCAAACTTTATTTATGTTAGTTCAATTTTTTTTTTGTAAAAATGTCTTTGTGTTTCTGATTTTTCATCGCCTCCTTATATTGTCTCAGGTAGTAGCTCTGAGTTCTATCGAGTAAATCGTTGAAAATGGTTTAAATTTGAAACTATTTGCAATATCAAAAAATGAGCTCAACTACGTGAGATGTACAAGAAAACTAGTAATAGGCATTACAATGATGGATTCAAGAGATTGAGATCAAAATCAAAGTTGCATGGTATACAAGAATCTGTCATACCTTCATTCCGAAAATAGAACCGCTTAGATAGAATAAAATATGACGATCCCAAAATTGATTATCCACATAAAATTGTTAAAACTTCTTAGTTGATACAAGGAAAAGAGTAACCTAACCTTCAGCTTTATTTCATCAACAGTAGTATAAAAATGCAAACAAAATTTAAAAAGAATTTACCACATTTATGATAAAGAAATGAGTTACAAAGTACATGTAATGAATAACACTATTGAACAAAAAGAGATACCAATCAGTATTAGTAGGTTTGCGATTAACTGTGTGACCTAGGTCTCCATCATTATTTTTTTGTTGACCAGTACTTCTTTCCTAAGCTTTCCTTTTCCTTGGTAAACTGTATGCGATGATGAATGGAGTTGATGTGACGTGGAAAATGCTTGTTTCCCGTGGCTCCAAATAACAAAAGTATCATCAATGTATCGAATAGATCTGTGACGTCCCCTTAAAAGGCGTGTTTGGTCTGCTCCAACTTTTTATTGACTGGTAGATACTTATTTTCTCGATGAAATGAGATGAATCCTTTTGAGATTCTCCTTTTCCTAATACGTATGACTGCAGAAGGCATTTGACCACGGCTTATTATCCCGGATTTTATTATCTTGAATCGTAAAAACTATTCACATTCACTATAGGTGGAACATTATCTCTGAAAATTTTTGTGGCAGCGGCCGGATTGAGTTTCTTATACCTCTCTGAATACGATTCTTGCTAGTAGGTATGCTGACCTCGTTTTCGAGGAGGTTTCTATGTATTGCTTGTCATACCGTTGTAGAAGGCAACCCTGTTGTCTCATTACATTCAAATAGTCTAGATTATATTATCGTGAACACTTTCCCATATACTTTATATAGTTCACGTACGTCGATATCCCCGTATATCGGGCACAGGTGCCCAGATCTATTTTAGAACTACCCGGTGGTGCCTTCTGTGCCATCAGACACCCGACCCAAATGTACGAATGGCGCAATTTATGGCAGATGGGACTGTCGCTCCTGCTGAATGTTTTAATTAATTTGGATTCGTTGAAAACGTGTATAAAATGTCGGTCAGATAAATTATTCAGCGGGTTATGAATGATTAATGATATGTATTTACGTTTCGGGAATGTAATTATTAATCGGATGGAAACCAGTGTTGGAATATGAAAGTGTCCTCTCTCTAAATGAGCGGAATTTATGAAAATTAATATTAAAAAAACATTTTTCAAAAATTATCTTTTTCCATAGTTTTTTTAAAAGTGATTGACAATGTTTCTTGGTGAATGTTACAAATTCATTTCAACTGTTCTTCCATAGGATTGAAATCTGTTAACCTCTTTTTTTAGACAATGGAAGTCCAAAGTTTTTAACCTTCAAGCTTTTTTCAACATGCCGTAAAAAACATTAAATTAAATTAAACTCATCAATTCATTACATTACATAATTTATATGATACCAAAGCTCATCACGAGATTAACCTATTTTATAAGAAAAAACATTAAATTTCATTTTTGGAATTACTCATGTCGAGATCAAATCATACATATTCTATTATTATTCATCTGCACAGGTTAATTTCGCGACAAGATTTCATATCACATAAGTTGTGTGATACCTATATAAATTGATCTGTAAAACTTTTTCGAAACAACTGCATAGATTTGAACATTGAATTACACGAAAGAAAAAAGTCATTTCGAAAAGACTAATTTCATGTGATCACTATCGTTGAGAAATTGAAACACAACGTAATATATGAAAGAGCATTGATACAAAATTTTACTCACATGGAACATTATTATCCTCACCTAATGATATATTTCTCGAAGTTTCATGTATAAAACGCTTGTTTTTAACAAATACTCAAAACACTGATCTCTCCTGAAAATATTCCTTTTTCAAACTATAATCCATCATCTGTAAGAATTTACCACATTGAATTTGCATTGATATAATTTAATTTTCCGTTTTCTTTTCAATAAACCCTTTCATTTCATACCCAAATCATTGAAGTGCATAAAAATTAACTAGTTCTCATTTCATTTTTCGTGATATGTGACGAAATCACAAAATTTTGTTTTACATTTATAATGACCATTCATTACTTTGGACTATTAGAAAACAAAAATATGACACAGCTTAGTGTGCATAGCTTGTCTATGTTGTTCAGATTATAATGAAATTACTAATCATCATTATGGTCAATTATCATTGGCTTCGAAAACAAAATTTGTTGCTAGCAACACATTACGGTATCGGGTACCGTAATGTACGATTTGCTGGCCGCAGATTAGTTAAGAGTAAGTTGATTCATTGGACAGAATGAAATAAAAGATATTTTTTAACTTCAGAAATTAATGGGTTTCAAATAATTCCACGAATCCATAATAGAACTTGTAACATAATTTCCTGTTATATCACGAAAAAAGAGAACTATTCTCAATTCAGTAATTATCAGTGAATGTTATTGTTACTGCTGCTTATCATTAGGTGTCATTTTTAATGAAAAGATACGCCTAATTGTATACATCAAAGTCAACGCCACAGTCAAATAACATCATTACTATCTAAATATATAAGTGACATGTGTTCCTTCACAGGTGTACTTTGTTCTGCAGCTACCCGAAAGAAACACCCGTTCTTGGGGAACAAATGGCCAACGAAAATTGCCTGCAGGAGGCCTTTTTATTACCGTCTTCCGTTCAACTGGAAGAAGTGAAATAAACAGTTTAATTATTTTTTGATGTTTTTTACATATTAGGGAAGAAGCTAAAATTTCAGCTGTTCCATTCACAAATATCCTCGTAGTTTTGAGAAGGGTCCTAATACTGAACTATTACGACAGCGTAATGGTGTCACTGTAAAATGTGAAGTAATTATGTTGAAAATTTTTTGCCAAAAAAATTATCCTATCAAATTTGTCTATTTCTAGTCATGTGTGTCGAAATAACCAATGAAACCATCATTACACTGATAACTACCCATGGATAGTTTTCACGGGTAGTTATCACTTATGTCATGACATTGCTAAGCAACCAACACAATAAAGTTGTTTGACATTTCAGTAATTCTAATTTTGTTCGAATTG
>WOGO01002148.1:0-16393 GCA_015342085.1 Leptinotarsa defecta | reverse complement strand
AATAAACTGATTTGATTTGATTTGAACACCCATAAATCACAGATTGATTCGGCCGTTACTTGATGCAGATCCATAGTAATTTCAAAAACTACACTTCACGTTTTGATTTGTGAAGTTCAAATCGTGAGGTGTAGTTTTTGAAACCCATAAATCACATTATAATAATTTGATTAACCTTATTATAGTAGGAACTGTAAAATCAGGATATGAAATTATTTTAATATTTGAAGATAACCCATTTTTCGTCCTTGTTACAAATATGTGGTTTCCAAATTTAACATATCTCAACTACTTTCATAATTTTTGTTTTTCTATAAAAAAAGAACAAACAACCGTTTCTATTATTTATGTTTTAAAATTTTGGGAAACTACCCAAAATAACCCCACCAGACCAATTTTTTTGCCAATAGTGACTCAATGATTTCACAAACAAATATTTTCCTTTTTTATTGCCAGCAATGTATTTGTATACTGTAATTTGGTTCTGTCTATGATCGAGTAACAGCCATTTTTCAAGTTAGATTACTATACTTTTTCTATATAATATTTTGAAATAAAAGTCATTTGTAAAGGATATCCCGAATGAAAGTAATACCATTTGATTCCATAATGAGAAACATTTATTATTTTATTTAATTCCAAATCCTTTTTCAATTCTAAATTTCATTCCTACAGACCGCAGACCGCCGTGTAGAACATTTTGAAATTGTCTTCAACAACATTTTGCATAATCCCAGCTATTTGAAACACATTCGTTTCAGTGATGAGGGTACTTTTTTTTAAACGGTCACATGCATAGACAACATGTGGTACTGGTCCGATGAAAATCTTTGACTTTTTCGCGAAACTCATACCCAGTTTCCATAAAAAGTTAACGTGTGGACAGGAACACTGGGTGATCACCTTCTAGCTCCGTTATTCATTGAGGAAAACCTGATTGTGCCCTCCATTTGTAAATGCTGGAAACAGTGATAGATCCACTGATAGTGGCAACTGTCGAAAATTTGACATGGACATTATTCTGCAACAAGATGGAGCTCCTCCTCATGTTGCAGTTGCTGTGAGGAGTTATTTGAATACTGTTTATGTAGAACGATGGATCAGGCGCCGAGGATCTGTGGAATGGCCTCCAAGATCACCAGACCTAACTTCTTCAGATTTCTTCCAATGGGGTTACCTAAAATGTAAAGTCTACCAGACTAATGTCACTCCATTCAGGAGTTGCGTGCGCGGATTACGGAAATGTGTGCAACAATTACTCGCGATACTCTGCAAAGCGCCAGTAGGTCAAGGGGGAACATTTTGAACATTTACTGTAATAAGAGGAGAAGTTAGTGTTAGTTAAGTTGTCTGTTTGTGGTGGAATTCTTTACACGGTTGAATAGAGAATGACACCCGCTTTCAAATGAGTTACCCCTTACCACCCTATGCTATTTATATTTTTCAACAGGTTGCTCCCTCCCCAGGTAAGCGATGAAATTAGGGGTGAACTATAATACGGAACTGTAGACTGTAGAAATAAAAAGATGTAACGAGTTAGATAGGAGGGTAACACTTATGATGCGCACTGTATAGTATTGCGTTTATCTAATAGAATTTTCAATTTCTACAGAAAATGAGTTTTGTGAAACAAGTTTGTTCAAAATTTAAGGATAATTTTTACGAGTAAACACACTATAAAAATATCACAAAGTGCCTGAAGATGTGTTTTTATTTCTTCCTTCAGTAAGTACTCTTCGTTATTATTTTTATGCACGTGTAAATGCACGAATTTCGATCTAGTTCGATAGTTGCATGATTATTGGTTCCTGGAGAATTCTGAATTATTGAGGAGCACAAAAAGCATGAAATTTATTGTGTTGCATGAGAAACGTATCAAATGAAGCATGTATCATGTTAAAAAAATTAAGATGCCAAAAAATGAAAAAAATATTTCACTTTGCATGACGACACTATAAAAAAAGAGAATATACCACCAAAGTAGAGGTGTATTTGTTTGAAGAAATTATTAGTTTTATGATTATTGTCATATACATTATCTTATAAATCGCATGTAATTATGAAGAGCATGGTTATGTTTGCCTAATATTTATGAATGTATCATACGTTGCTCACAGAAAAAAAGTTATGTGCAATCATTTAAGAATTGAGAATGAGGAAATAACACTATAAAATTAAAATAATTATTATTGATATCTAATGGTAAATAACCCATCTGAAAACAGAAGCCAGATGTCACCCATTTTAAGTAATACTTAGTAAAATTAAACATTTCAATTCTGATAACGGTTTTCGTATGATTTATTCATAATGGTATATTGGAGAGCTATGAAAATGGTGAACAAAGCATGAAGTCAGCTGATCATAAAATGCTTCAATGAATTTCATTTTCATAACAACATCAAATTTTTCAAGTTTGACTCAAAAATACCTTCTCTGTTTGTCTAATATTTGGAAATTCAAAGATTAGTGACTAGATTCAACTAGCAACGTTATTTCAACCGTTAGGATTAGTGTGTGGGTGAAAAATAGTCAAAAGACATTGGAATAATTAAAATAAAAGGGAATTCAAAATGTTAAGTTCACCGAGAATGATAAATGAGATAAATCATTTTGCAGCTGGAAGATAATTACAAAAAAAAAATCAAAAATATAGAAATAGGGAACATATTCTAGATATTTGGGAAAGAAAGTTTTTGGCTTTCTACTAACCCATCTTAATACAGAAAAAAATGGGAATCTTCCAAAGAAGGAACGAAGTAATCAATTTTAAAAGAAATAACTCTATACTTAGATCTGTAGATTACTTCCTTCCTTCCTTTGGAAGATTCCCACTTTTTTCTGTGTTAAGAGTAGTAGAAAGCCAAAATTATTCACTCCTTAAAATATATTCTAGATATTCTTCTGAAGTGTTTCCTTTTTTTTTTTTTGATTGGCACTGGTAAGTTTGTAAGTTTAATTATTTCATAGATTCGCTAGCATTATAATTTGTTTGGTTACAGCTTTATTACAAGTTCAATTTCATCTTACTTTTTTGCACTTTTCACTTCGAACAATTGATTGTAGTTTTGCTCAGTTCTAAATAATCAGTTATGATGACTTTAAATATGACGGATGGAAATGTTTCTACCGTTTCTAAGCACTACTCAAACTGATCTATTTACAAGTAAAAATCACTGTGCTTGTACAAGTTTTATATTTTTGAGTCAAATTTGCATGCATCATCGCATTTTGTATCTAACAAATTCTGCTTGGAATGTAACATCACTGAATCATTTTTCACATCTGCCACACCTAAAACTTGAGTTTTTAGAATCGAGAGTATTCCTTGACAAAAAGAAGAGGAAGAAGAAAGGAGGAATAAAGAAACTATTCAGACTTATCAGAGTAGGAATTCTCGCTGGAGTAGTTATTATGAAGATCGCCCTACTCATCAAGATCTTCGAAGCAGCCCTCAAGTTCAAACTACTCCTAGTAGGTGTCACCAGTTTAATCTTGCAAATCGTCAAGTTCTGGATGGACTTCAAAGAGAAGAGGAATGCTCACCATGATGAAGGTATTGTTTACAAAAATCCCTATGATGGTGGCTTATCTGGGGCGGAATGGGCTGGCCCTGGATCGCCCGGCGGGGAGTATCATGCAAGATCTGCCCCATCTGCTCAGAACTATGCTCAGAATTTGGCGTATTCGCAATATACCAGAAAGTAATCGAGAGTGATCGAAATCAAGATGAATAAATACTATTATTTATATTTATTTTATTTGTTAAGAGCACATCAGAAAGGATGCACATTATGGTAACTTTCTATTATATACTTTCCAGAAAGAAAGCCGAAGGAGTTTACTCATGTGAATTGTTTGTCAAAAGTAAAGACGTTTCAGAAACTGAAGAGGATACAAAAATATATTTTTGGCTGTTACTGGTAACTATTAATTATTGATGTTATCAACAAAAGTCAAGAAATCTTATCGATCGAATAAGTATCTATTTTATTCGGTATGATATTAAAAAAGTACCTGGATAGTCGTATAGTTTGGAGCATATCAGTTCGATGTAAGATTGGAATTGTTTTACTCTCGGGTACTATGGACACTACAGTTTTTTGACAGTGAATGAAATATCGCAAGGAATGGGAAAAACTATTATTCGAACTCTGCAGTTGCTGCACCATATTTATTCATCCGAACAAAGTGAGAATAAAGTGAGGATTCTCAGACCTTATTTGTGAAACAGACATTTTCTGACATTCGCAGAGCAGATATTTTGTCGAAATAGCACTACTGTACACACCCCAGCAAGTTTTGATTCTCATGTATGGAGCTCCGCTCCTAATCATACCCTGAAGCTGCTGGATTCTGCCCAGAAAAAGCCCATCCGCTCGATTAGAGACACGAACATCACTTGCAACCTTGATAGCCTGGAACATCGAAGAAAGGTTAGAGATTTGTCTCTCTTCTCTAGATACTTTCAAGGAAAGCGTTCAAGTGACTTGGCACATTTGATTCCACCAAGAGCGGTACATATCAGAAATAAGCAACGTACTATGACTGTTCATCGTTTTGAGGTTCAACTCAGTACACCTTGAATTCCACTGTTCAAGAACTCTTCCATTTGGAGAAGCGTTTACTTGAAATAAACTTGCTGAGAAGGTTTTTCCAAATCGATTTCATTTCCAGCGATTCAAACCCAACGTGCATCGTTACTTTCGAACAGGCACAGCTCTTAGAGCGCCTTAGAGATTTTTCTGTAGTGATTGTGTTTGTTGTTAAAAAAACAATCAAAGTAACGTCAACTTTCACAATTTCATCAACCTTACTAAAACCACATTTTGTCTATCCAATCTTCAGAACTGTTTAGCTTTAATGGACAAAATGCCCCCCGAAAAACTGTTTTACCTTCTAGCCCTTTAGTGCTCAGATTTGAGATGGGATTTCCATAGTCGGAACCCTTCACCAGGCGCAGATTCAGCACTCCATTCTGGGTGGACAAACTGTGCAGATTTTTTACTTTCAGTGGCAACAAACCATTGCATGATTGCCATATTGAATAGTTAATCTAACTTACATTATGACTTCGAACACCCTTTTCAGTTTGTCTTTTATCCATGTTGTTTAGTTTGCGTAAGTTAGTTGTATGATGTCCGTTCATACCTTTTTCTGGATCCGCGTTTTTCATCATTCGACAGAAAGATACCCTTTCAGGAGAAAAATTAGGATTCATTTTTGTCGACTATATCTCCTGCTGTCATTTTTTGTCACGCAGTACCAACAATAACAAGATCTACAAGATCTTGGAAGAAGTGGAGCTGAACTCTGCCATATATATTTGCAGAATCATGATAGAGCATATTTTAAATATTGTATTTTCAGTACGTCAATAAACATGTCGGTTATTTTCAGTATTCGCAGTAACCGGTCTTTCAGTTCAATTAATTGGAAAAATGCGCTAACTAATATGAACATTAGAGAATCAGATTCACTTTTCAGCTGAATAACTAGTACCCTTAGTTTGCGAAACTTTCACCGAAAGGCTCATGAGTATTTTTTTTTAATAACAAAAATGATTATCGTATCGAATTGTTTGGAAAATAAATATGTTCAATTCAGAATAAACTCCATGTTGTGCGTTCTTTCCAATGATGTTGATTTATTTATTCAAGATGTGTGTTTTGGACAGAATGTGACTATTTATTGATCTAATTGAAGTTAGTTATTAATATGAGTAGCATTAGCTCACCTTTGTACATTTGTAATAATCATCATGGATAGTTCATTTGCAAACTTTGAATTATCATACATTTGCTTTTGAACGTAAATGACAAGAAAGGCGATAATTAATGAAAGACTTGTACTAGACTAGTAGTAACATACTGGTATTGTTACTATATATTTTTAAACTAAGTAGTAGTAGTCTGTTGTCATTGCTCTTTGAAGGAATATAGGAATCTTTCAAAGAAAGGAAAAAAGCAATTAATTTCTTTGCTTGATCTACACATCTTCATATATAGAATTTATTTCGCAATAAATTGCTTTCTTGTTTTCTTTAGAAGACTCCTTCATTTTTTTCTGTATGAACATGGAGAAGAAGAAAGCAAAGACTTACGTTCCCATCAATTGATATTATTCCAATTATTATATTTCTCAAACCCAAAAGGTAATCATTCCTGCACTGATTTTGAATTCACCAAGATCAGAATGCTTGCGAAGCGGTTTGATTCAGTGCAAATATTTTCATCAGAACTCTTTATACCAATTCATTCATTCATATGAATGATTTTTGATTTTGAAAGTTTGATTATAAGTAAATTCCTAATAGCAGATTACTCTGAGTATTTATAAATGTTACAGTTGATAAACACACCCTTTATAATAGTTGAAATTTCTCTTCTGGGAGTATTTATCAATGCCCTATTTAAATATATTCCTGTTTATAGTGGCTTTCCAGATATTTCGTTGAGATCAAAAACTGTTTATGTATACGTCAATTGCGGTAAACATTTCTCTGTTGTTTGTATTCAATAATTAATCTTTTATAATTATATCTATAAAGTATTGTAACGTGACTGGCGAAATATTATTTTGTTAATGTAAAAATAAGAGTGGTGTGACACATTAAGATTGGTGCATGTACTTGTTTTGTTTGTTTTCGAGGAAATAAATGAAATAATCAATTACTTGGTGTTTCACTATGTGCTTTAACATTACCCGACTCATTTTAATTTCAAGCATCACTAGGTTCATCGCATGCAACTAACAATTACTCCGAGTTTTCAAATTTTCGACATGCACACTACCTAATCATGTACCGTTTCAGAGGAGAGAGGAAAAAAGAAAAAGAAGAAGCGACTTCAAAAACTCAAGTTTTTTTTAATTCTCTCTGTGATTGCAAAGAAAATCGGTCTACTCGCTAATTTGTTACAAACCGCCCTCCTTTTCAAACTGGCCCTATTAGGAATTGGTCTCTTGGGAGTGTCCGTTGCGAAACTGGTGATTCTAGTCAAACAAGGGAAACAGAAGACAATATACTATGAAAATTCTCACCACGATCATCACTATGAACACGAGGATGATTGGGAACACGACGATCACCACGGATGGGGGAGAAACTTTGCGCAGAATTTGGCATATGCCAAACAAATACCTGTCCAATAACTTAACTGTAGTGACGTGTTTTTAGAAGTATTATTTCGAGTAGAGTTGACTAGTCATAACCAAAATGAAAGTTGTGAGAACCCATTGAATCTGAGTTTATTGTTGTCTAGGTACTTAAGAGAATAAGTTCCTCATATTATCGTTCATGCCCTAAATCAGCAAAGATTAATTGAAATACAGCTTTGTTCTCTATCATGTTTCCAACGAGCATATTTGAAGGACAGATATATCCAAAACTAAAAAATAAATTCCATATCTAACGACGAAAACTCTTATATAACTTTCCGAGTGACTGTTCTAGCAAACAAAAGTTTGCTACAATACTGAAAAATAGATCAGTTCTTCACAAAAAAACATTGAAATAATAGTGAATGTTATCAAAGTATAATAACATCGATCAAAGTACAACATCGATAATAAACATAGGTATCATAGGTCAAATAAATTCTCGAGGTGATACTTTTCTACGTGATGTTCCTGACGGTCAAACGTCTACTAATTGACTGGTCATCGTCTTTTTCCAGATAATATTTTTCTTCATTCAGTGGCATAAGTAATGGTCGTGAGTGACATTGTTCCCTCTCCAAATTACTCGGAAACTCGACTACCTCATTCTGACGCAACCATCTGGGAGGATCATTATCACTCTAGGGAGTAAGCTTTTCTACGTGAGATACTATTGTGGTTTATCTCTTGGCATCAGCTGGATGCGATAGACCAAAACAGTATCTTTTTGTTCGCCAAGATAGGGTTTTTCCATCTCATCTGTAACCTTGGATAGATTTTTCTGAGGTTAACACAACTCCAAATCGTATCTTCAATTATGTGACGTCTACGTGCCATTCTAGCCGCTTTTTCTTCCAGTCACTGGTAATGGGCAGGTGTTGAATAGTTAGTTCATGTCTGGTTCTCTGGTTTCTTCAGCAATCCAGTTGTGAGACTTTATTTCGAAATGCAAAACTCAAATTTTCACGGCGATTATTAACCCAATTATACCTCCTTGAACGTCTCCAAGGATTCTTTCGATGCCAGAGTTTATTTCCTGCTCAACTCCTATGAATTTTGTCTATCACATCTCTGACATGAGCTCTTGGTATGACCAGCTGGTATATTGCTGCATCGTTTGGTCTCTCCCACCTGCCATAGGCAATTGAACCTAATATCCCTCGACAATTACACTCTGCTTGCAGATCCATTGTCATTAAGGTCAAACTTCGTTTTCAAACCAACATCAGATTCAGATAATTATCTTTTGGAGTATCATATATTCGGTAACGAATTGTTTCTTCTACTATGGTTCATTAACTCGTTCTTAGATTCTAGAATGAATACTGCCTGCCGTTCACTTTCAATTTGTGGACTTCTTTTCAGAATTAGTTATCTATTTCTTCTCTCTTGTTTTGCGAACCCGTGTTTTTTCGGGTATTGGGTATTTGTCGTCTATTCATGAAACGTGGTGGTTTTTTCCCAACGGTCTGTATCCTATTCTCTCTCCCTAGTTGATAGATTTCTCTGTCGTATATTTAAAAAATCATGGTTTTTGATAGTCCATCTGCCAGTCCATCCACCTCTTCTTTGAAAATCCTCTTTTTCAATCAATTTATGAAGATTACTCCTTCGACTCATCAACCGAATTTTTGGAGCTAGTTTAGTATCTTGTATCGTTCCATTATTTTAATATCCGCCCCTACCCCCTGCTTTCTGTCTAGAGCTATCGAAATCCTGATAATTCTTTTCTTTGTGTTAGGAATCACACTTTAGCGATAAGACCTCGTAAGTCCTCAGCTCGCACAAGTTTCGACTTTTGAGAGTTGCCGTTCGTAGGGGGGCGACAACTGGTTAATAGAAAAACAGATTGCAACAGACAGATTTTTTTGGTTGTTTTACGAAATGCTATGTAATATTTCAATGCTAGGTCTCGCATAGCTAGAACTAGAATGGTGGCTCTTTCTTCTTCTGTCCAACCGTTATTCTAGGTTTTTGCTTAGAATAACCAAAGTAACATGGATAAAATATTGCAGGCTTCAGTATTTTACTCATATTACTTATTTTGAATTATGAATGGAATGTCCCTAAGATGATCTTTCATTCTATCTATCTGATCGTTAGTCTTATACCTACCCTTCTGTGATCTGTTTCATGTTATCCACAATCCGTTCGTTGATTTTCTTAACTTCGCCTCTCATATATTTTACTTCATTTCCAACCTTAAATATTTCACCATGAAATTGTTGGGTTTTTTCTGTCATTCCTCCCTTCTGACCTCGCCTGATTTCGTTGTTTTGCCAGACTGAACGTTTTTCCTGTTTCTGATCATGCTTTCTCTATGCGAAATATCTTTTAGTAACCGGTCCTGTTCTTCTTTGTTTTAAAAACGTCTCTTGTACTTCCCTTTGTTTCTTTTTTATCGTCCTTGCTCTTCTTTTCATCTCGACGTAATCGTTTAGGCTTGTTGAAAAGTAGAACTGGGGCCTCTGGTAGATAGGCATTGCTCCCAAACATCAGATTTGCTAAAATCTTCTCGACGCGCTTTTAACCAACCAAGTTGGCGTCTTCAGGAGATGAAGTAGACTAGATAGTAGACAGTCTGGTGCGGTTTTGCACCAGAACACCCTTCTCGAAGTACGTTTCACCTGCCAAGTTAACGTTTTCAGGAGATAGAGTTAGTAGACAATAGACAGTCTACAAGATCTTCATCTTTTACCAACTTGGTTGGTTAACCGCTTGTCGGGAAGTGTTGCAGTGCTTGTAGTGCTTGTTTTGGGCTTAAGTTAGGTTAGGTTAGGTCCAAAGTGAGTGGGTCTATTCGACCCGCCACCGCAACCCGCAAGAGTTTATTGTGGCTCACACCTATTCACATTCAACCAAATAAACTCAGCTTCCTAACGAAGCCGATTAGTTTGTATGGTGAGTGGTGTTTCAGGTCAGATGGTAAGAGTACGGCTCTGACGAACTCTAAAAACCTGATGTGGTCCCCAGCAGGGCAGGCACAAAGTATGTGCTCTGATGTTTCATCATTTTCCAAACAGAGGCGACACACACTGTCTTCCGACAGTCCGAGTCTCTGCATATGATAATTCAAATGACAATGACCTATAAGAAGACTTGTTAGACATCGTAGTTCAACCCTACTGTAGTCCAACAACTGTTTGGTATCAAACTTCGAAGGGTGAATAAACGCTTTGGAGTGAGCCAATCCTGGAATATTCTGCCAGAAGTCCATAAATTTTCTTGCCATCCAGGTGTTCAATCTTTGTTTGACAAAGCCTAAAGCGATGCCAATGGTAGGTTCTGGTCCGATGAAGCTGCTTGCAGCACCTTCCTATCCTTCCTATCTAGGAGAGTCGTTTTTGGCAATTTACTAGCAACGACGTTGCTCGGTAGGAGCCAAGAGCTTCCAACGCCGCTTGACTGTCGGAGAATATTATTTTTATTGACTTATGTATGAGGTTGGATTGTTCCAATCTCTCCGCAGCGTAAATTTCCGTTTGAAATACAGTCGCATTGGTTCCTAGGCAGGTTGATATATCTGTCCTGGGTCTGCGACTGAAAAAACCTGCACCAGAACCGGGAGGTTCTGTGCAGGTTTGGAGGAGGTTTGTTTTTGATCCATCTCTCAATATTTCCTTCTCCCTGTTATCTCTCAATATTTCCTTCTCCCTGTTTTGGGCTTAGTCGAACTAATCTAGTCTATTTATAGTAAAAACGACCATTTAGCTATATTCGACCTCGCCTTTCTATGTAATCACGATTAGTAATGAATTTTTTGCCTGCGTTCGAAATATATTGGCGTTATGGTGATGTGAAGATGTACCCAGTGGCGTATGGTGTAACAATATTGACCTGGTTATGGAAATAGTATCTATAGTGTTTCAATCGTTTAAAATCAATTTCCTAATCTCTAGAACATTACCTCGACTTTTCTTGGGAGACACACTGTAGTTTTTACGCTTTTAGAAAGTATTGGTTACGAAACAAGTAAAAACAATACATTATTTTAGTAATAGCAGGATGAGGTGTGGGTCAAATATTCCATAAATTTTTCTGTTAGGCTCTGGTAGACAAAACACACTCATTTCAAAAATGGCTCCAAGTGTAACGATGTGTGAAATGAGAAAGAAAAAAAAACAAAACATAAAATGTGCAAATCTCTCAGTTATAGAACCAACTTATATTTTAATGTTCAAAAGGGATTTTCATTGGATTTGATATAATAGTTTACACATGAACTATCCCACTTTTACAGAGTGAACGTTGTTATAATTCAATTAAAGAGCAAAACATTGGAGATATTTGGGCGAAGATGAAGTTAACATCTCGAAGTCTCATCAACGACTGTCAGTCAGTCGTTCGTGATATTATTTTGAATATAAATTTTACGTAGATAAAACTATAAGTGAATTAAATACAATTATTTTACTGATTCTTATAATGACTAAAGGAGACTTACGAAAAGAGTTTCTGAAGAAAGTAACAAGTTGCAACAGTAGTTAATCTATTCAAAATGCCAAAAGGCATACTGTTAATAGTTCTATTCATATTTGACTATCAGTTCGTTTTCCCCTGAGAATGACATTACTAATCACAATTCCTGAGGCCAGTGAATACATCAAGAGAACTTCGAATCCCCATTTCGGTTCCATGAAAAAATACAGATGGAATTCGAACAATTTATCAAACAGTCTATATTCTAGACTAGACCTTATTTGGGGTTGAGGACCAGATTCGAAACATATTATAAGTTGCCTTTACTGCATGTACTGGCTACATGTTCAGCATATGCAATATTAGTATTTATCTAATGTCATGAGGTCACCCTGTCAAAATGGTGGCTTTCGATGGTTTTTTATTTCCTTCTATGATACCTAGATATTTATTTCAGAAGCGTCTTGCTAGCGAAACCATTCATCTTAATCTTAGCAAACTATTTGTTTTCAGAGGAGCACTCTAAAAGGTAGCATTCGGATACCAATAACAATCCAAGTGTAATTATCTCTCTTCGGTAGTCACATCGACTGCTTAGATCGAGCTCTGTTCGCTCAAAAATTGTTTAGTAGCAGGTATATAGACTAGCAGTAGGTATATAGACTAGCAGACTACTTTTATGAATTTAACACTTTTGAGAATTAAGTGGTTCAGTAGTTCAAAGACTCAAATATTAATTGAGTGTGTGAGCATTGCCTTACAACAAGAAGCATATGCGAAAAAAGCCTCTTTGAGACAAAAATGCCTGTATGATGTATAACATCCGTCGTTGTATTAGAGCCGGAAGTAGTAGTTTCATGATTGGCAATGACAAATCCCACTGCGTAGAATATCAAGTCCATATTAGATGATATTTGTATCAATTTAACAAGAACATCATCTTTTCCTCTTTTTTTGTTTTTCATACACATCCACAAAAGATCATGGTAGAAGAACAAACATGAAATAAAACCATGTTGTCTCTTTCTTGTACGCGACAAATTCAAATATATGGGTGTATGTTCAAAATATGTTGTTCCGTTAACCAGCTGTCGCACCCCTACGAACGACAACCCTCAGAAGTCGAAACTTGTGTGAGCTTAGAACTAACGAGGTATTTCCTTTTAACGTATGATTTCTAACACCTCTAATTTTCCTCAATTTTCCAGTTAGTCAAGTTTTGGGTCAAAGATGATAGGTCTTTAGAATTCAGAGGAATTGTGCATATTACGTTACTATTCTGTCAACTTCCAGAACATGAATGGTAATATAAAAGCCTTAGAGTACAATAAATCAGTTCAAGGGTTCAACTTATCGCAAAGTAGGTTTATTTATCTTAATTTATTATTTGTTAGAGAATATGACAATATTTGTAAAATGAACGGGTTGAATGTGCAATAATTTGTTCATACCGCTTGAGACTTGGAAAAAGTTCTGCTTTCCCTTGTGTTTATTTACTATAAAAATTTAGTATTAATTATGTGAATGTAACTGATAACAAATATATATTTTTTAAACGGGGTTGATTGTTTTGGAATTCCCCCAGTGAAATTATGGAAAAATATTTCGTCGTTTATGTCAATGACGTCATTTTATGGCTGCATAAAAAAACTCAAATGGTGATCTATGGAGTCGCAAAAAGATCACATCACCTTGACTATTTTATTTTGATCACAATTTCAACATTGAATTTGGAATTGCAAATCCAACTCCAATCCAAAGGATAAAAAAGACAATTGAAAAATTCAATGTAATCTATGAATTTTTACAACAACAAAGTAATATCTGAGATGCAAATATCAAACACGTGAAGCATTGTGGAGTAATAGACCTTAGGTGCATTTTCCCATTCTTCCACGTTCTGTAGTCAATATTATCACTATCAGTCTATTCGTGTCTTCAAACTGAAAGATACAATAATTGGAACCTCTGTTGCAGAACTAATTCAATAAAAATACTTCTTCATGAAAATAGTGAGAAAGGTGTAACCATGTTACATATTAGAAAGTAACATTTGGATCACTTGATATATTTCATGGCTATCTTCAATCATTTCGGAAATATTCAATGATTTCAGCTTCAGTGAAAATTAACTTTGAAAACCATATTATATTACCTTCACTACAGTTCCTCAAAAACCGATAAGCATTACTATTCATTTCATGACAATGTGAACTTCTTGTTGACATCCCAATCTCAAATAGAAATTTTTTTAACGTTACTCAACATTTCAGGCGCGGACGATCTCATTTTTTCAAGCTAAGTTGAGGCATTTAGAGTTTTTGATACTATACATTTTTTTGGCATATATAAGTCTAATTACGTTAAATCAGGAGACCGAGCAAGTCATTCCATTGATACTAGCCTTCCATGGACTAAAAACGATTATCATGATCATTAAGTGAAAAGGTAAAGAAAACAAAATATGTTCTGATTGTGTTATCTAACATTTCCATCATTTGCTCATGAAAAATTCGTTTTCCTATCATCATTGTCAATCATGATGATCTGTGTTGCTATCTTCTTTCAATGTTTCAATGAATGGTCAATATTTTTTAATAACAAAATACGCATTTCCAGCATTTTGTGGACATTTATTTGTTATCGATTTCACTCCATTTGGATGATAGAGACTATATATCATCTTCATAATTTATAATTTCTTAGAGTCTCATGTCAACTGACAATCGTTTCCAATAGATAATTAATCTATTCAGGGACATGTTCAAACCATTGACAATCTTCGTGATACATAATACGTACTTCCAACACAGTTGTCGTATATGGTAAAGTAAACTAGAACAATAACAGTGCTTCTGTCTATACACACAATGTTAACCAGGTGAACAAATAAAAAATACTTAATGTTATTTGCAGAAACTATATAACTAAAACTAACTGAAACTACTCCATGTGTGAAATTGTTTTCCTCATTTTATTATGGTATGCATAATGAGTTGTTTAAAACTTCCAATCTCAGTAATACTTTTCAAAAAAAACGAAACTCCATTTCGTGATGTGTTATATTTTAATATCTGGATACAACTTTTGACAGTTTTCTTTACCTTCTTCTTGTGAAACTCAGACATTGTCGAGTGAATATTACTGACGTTTTTTCCCAACAATAAACCGTTATTTTAATACCTCGGCACATGTTTATGATCACCAAGTGGAAGATTCAAGAGGAAGATAAATCTTCCTCTTCCTCTTGAAGATGATCATTTCGTAATCACTTGGTGTTTCGATAACCAAGTGATCATCTTCAAGAGAAAGATTAATCTTTCTCTTGAATCTTCCTCTGGAAGATCACTTGATGACACGTGTCAATGTGTTGAAATAACGGTTTGGTGTTGAGAAAAAACTCAAGTAATATTCATTACTACATCAAAGGTTTCAAACAGTGTATCACAAGTACATTGTTAAGTGAAATTTAAAAACAACCAAAGTAAATTGGCTAAAACTCTACACGAAATCTCAGTTTTATTTGGGATATAATGATAAGAACTCTTATCTATCTAGTCGTAAGTTATGTTTGGGAAGAAATCTTATTTCGTGAAAGACGCTAAAGTTTTGTTGACTAAAAGTTGGAAAAAATATCGTGATATCGTCAGTTAATGAATAATTCATCAATTTCTGGGGTTGACATATGCCCTAACGAGTCAGCATTTTACATTAGTTACGTGAATATTTTGTTGAACAAAATTTTCACTAAATTAGTCGTGGGAAGATATTTTAGGAATTAGATCATCAGCTTTCGGGTTATATGGAGTTAGAACCATGAATATAAAATTCCACTCCTGTTAATGCAAATGAACCGAGTTTATTCACTCTAAAATACATCTTTCATGATATGTACGGCATAAGTTAAACTCCGCTCATGCTCATGGATTTATTCATACTTGCAATACACACATCAACATTGTCTAAGGATATCTGAAAAAATACTCATTTACTAAATGTAATTACGTACTATGGTATAATACTACCTCCTCGAAACAAGATGGAATCTTTTTCAAATGAAATTTATTATAATTGATTTCAAAAACGTAAAAATCTCTTGATATGTTCTTATAATTTGACTTCTTTTCTTTAATTTGATTGACTACTTATGATTAAAATTATCAAAAATAGTTCAGTGATTTGGCAAACCAGTTGCTTAGGGTCAAAACTGTAATGGCCGAGGATTAAAAATATCTGTAGTGTATATTTTGTGTAATATAATAGTTATCTATATAGATCACCAATTTTTTCATGAATCGGAAAAAAACACTTTTCTCCCACCAATACGGATATATTGTTTCTTGATGCGAATCAGGAGTAAAACTGGGTTAAGCCTATTCTCTATCATTATCAGGTTGTTTCAAAAGTTTTGTCGGTTATATGTCATATGTATATATGTCAAAGGTTATTTACTCGCCATGAGTATGAGTCTGTTTGGTTTTCAACTCACCAGGTCACGATCTATGCTATTACTCGAATGAATAAATTGACTACTTTCTAATTCTTTATATTCCGATATGACTGATGGATTATTTGGGAATAATTAGTATGGAAATGCATTTAGTTGTGTACGTGAATGTGTTATTAAAATAAAATTAACATTTGGGTCGCAACAGAGAGTATTATTTATTTATTGAATTTGCTTTCAGGATGCTTAGCAAACGCTTTTCCACATGTGCTGATAAGAAAATAACACATGATTTTGAATACAAATGCGAAGGTGTAACATTGGCTTAAGACAACACTTCCTAAAAATGAGATTTTGAGAAATGGACAT
>WOGO01002147.1:0-16393 GCA_015342085.1 Leptinotarsa defecta | reverse complement strand
TTTTCATTTTTTGGAGGGTGATAATATTCAAAGAAGGTCAATAAAAAACTGATTTTCCTCCACAAAAACGACTTTTGTTCAATATAAAATGTATTCATGATACAAACTTAAAGAAGATTATTATTATTGTTAATGCCACATTACTACACGAAATTTAAAATGAAAATATTTCAATTTCAAAAAACATCAATATAATACCAACCGTAATCTATAGAAGCATCCGACAATATAGAAGTATTATTCATAATGTTTACTGCGCCCTCCGAGTCCATTTTCATCAACTTTCCGATAATGTATACAATTACCATCATTTTGGCATTGGTGCCATTCAAAGTTATACTTTCAGACTCGAACGTTGTTTCGTCATGTGGAATGTCCGGATTCGTCCAATATTGAGGCTTCAAGATGCTCCTGTTCGAGTATGACATGCTGGATGGTGTCAGTATTGTTGTATGGCGTTGGGAATTGAGAACTAACCGACTACAAACTCCCAAAATTTTTATATCTTGTTTGGAGAAGCAGGCGTCAAATAGTTGTTTAGGGGGATCTGGTAGTTGACAAGTTGTATGAACAAGACGGTTGACATACATCGGGTAATTAATACTTATGTCAAGAAATTGACATTCTAAAGTAAGTTTCGGTAAGTCAACTGGAGATTCATTTGTAGCAGAACTTGACATCTTCTGTAATAATAAATACATTAAAAAACTCTCTCTGAATTAGATGAACAGATGTGGGTTCCATTCGAACAATAACAAATATAGAATTAATTTTTTATATGTCTGTTTCAGACTCGATCTTTTCATTCCATTTTATAGATCTTCGCACAACATACAACATTTAACAGACATGGTAAGTTAAGATTAAATTCTTTTTGGAACTTCTAAGAAGTATACTGAGAGAGAGAGAGAGAGAGAGAGGTTGAGAGAGAGGGGGAGGTTGAGAGAGAGAGAGTGAGGTTGAGAGAGAGGGGGAGGTTGAGAGAGAGAGAGAGAGTGTGTGGAAGATAGATTGATAGAGGAAAAGGAAAAAGAGAGAAAATCTCAAATTCCAAATCTTGAAAAATTATTTTACAAAAGACATTATTTGCTAAACTAACCTTTCTTTTTCTGAATAACAATCCTTTATGAGGTTGAAAAAATGGATGATCCATGAGCTCCAGTTCAATAATTGGAGCAAAGAATGTAACCCTCATACTTCTACTAGGTATAAATTCACTGAGAGCATCAAAATCTTCTTCAGAAGGTGGTAAGAGATCTTGTAATGGTAAGTCAGGTTTTAGAGTATAGTAAGGAGGATAATCATAGTAAGAAGCTGAAAAATAAAACGACAAATGTTCAGGTTAAACATAACTTTCCAATAATAATTGATAAAAAAATATTTCACCTGAGCAGTGTCATTATATCAAAATTGATTTGAAATAATCAAGGCTACTTGCTTTAGAGAGAGAAAATCTGAGTTAGGTAAGTGAAATGTTATAACTTTTCTGAGGTCATTGTATTTACAAACCTGCTACTTGCAAGGAACTCATTCTGTGGAAGAATCCAGAGCACAAACGTAGTTTGAATGGCCCAAAGCAATTTCTGATACAGGACCTTTCTGACAAATTACTGAAGAAAAAAAAAAATTGTATATAAGTATATCAATTCATTTTATAATTTATAATTATTACCTGAATTCATAATTACTACCCATATCTGATAATTTATCGCTAGAAACATCACTTGGTACCTCCATGTGATAAAGGTAATCAAAGGCAAAAGCAGGTGTGCGTTCTAAGAGAACAGATTCTGTGAAAACTGTCATGTGGTAGTCCCAAGAAGTATTATATTGCCTTCGTTTTCCTTTATTCTCAATGGCTTCTGCATCAAAAAGACAGTCTGTTTTGTGTGAACTTGTTACCGAACCTGAAAAAAAATAGATAAATACTCAACAGCTTTCAACTATTAGCATTTCAGGTGTTTCATTGACTGATTAGGTTATTATTTTTTCCACTAATTTCAGTTTGAAAAAGTTTGGCAAGAATATTAATATACAATTTTTACTTCTTCTTCATTATCGCTTTTTAGTTTTTGATCACAAAATGTACCAGATTCACTTGCAATACTCAAATTGTGAGTGATCATTGGGCTTGAGAATTGTTTTTTGAGGAGACACGATAAGCCAAAAATGGCCACCTCATGGCTTTGGTCGGATTTGATTTTTGATAGTAGAGGCAAGATTTCTACTACTTTAGGGAAAGCTAATTAAGAAACTATCTGACAGCGTCCGAGAGGATATCAAATACATGAGAAAACAGTGACATACAGGTATATGAATTATTTTTTTATGTAAAATTGTCTTTATATCCAGCACATAATGTCTTTTGAGAAAACTACTATTATTATTGTTATAAAAAAATTCTGACCTATTTTCAAATAATGTATAGGGTTGATATCATCTACAATTTCTATATGAGAGCAGCTACACAATCCTATCGGCAATAAAATAGCTTCGCTAACTCCTCCTGTACAGTTGAACCATTTCAAGCCATGAATAAGAGTTTCAGAATAGATTCCTTGAAGTTGTAAACAAAGCATTGGCATATAGCGCAATTTTTTGTGAGTATAGTAGCTGCTGCGCTCAGAACTAATTTCGGAAACCTAAAAAAAATGAGGGTTTACACTTTTCCTCATGATAATATTGGAGACTCAAATACATTCATTCATAGCAGGGTGAGTTTTTTTGAAAATATAGTTTTTCATAAACTACATCGGAAACGATTCGATCTTAAGAAACTTCATTTTCAAAATTTCACAACATGTTTCGCTATCATAAAGTTTTTGAAGATCAAATCATTTCCGGTGTAGTTTGTGAAATTACCATGGATCCTCATCAAGTAACGACAGAGTCAATGAAAAAAAATCTGAAAATATACTCCACTGTTTGATATTACTATCAACATTGTATTGCGCTCCAATAATTATTTGCAGGACGGATGGCTACTTTCTTTTATTAAGTGAGAATGAGGAAACTGTTGAAAACATCAATAAAACGGAATAGGGCCCAAAGGATAACTTTGTACCTTGAAAGTAATGGAGAGATTGTCAACATAGAATCCGAAATGAAGAGTGTGTCCTTTGTGATGTTCCAATTGTTCGTCATTCCATTCCTCATCCCAGGGTGCAGGTAATACTGAAGAAACATAAGACCATGCCCAGCCAGTCCAAGATTCTGCATTTTCTTGATTTTCTGTAATCGACAAATGTTATCAGATACTGTAGACACAATTATATGAACACGATTGGTATTGAAAATTAAATGAAATATTATTTGTATCAGGTTGTTTCAAAAGTTTTGTTCGTTTATTGGGTCTACTTTGAACTGATATATATCAGTGAATTCTTATACAATTTATTCGAAATAAGCGCCATTTGAATCGGTGCACTTGCCAACATAACATAAGTCGATTCATTACATCAGCATACAAATTGTGTGCTCCGGATTCGATGAAGTCAACGAACGCCGTTTTTGGCTAGTCCTGATTGGCGAAGGTTCTAACGATGAAAAAGTTATCGAAGTGCTTGAAAAGTGGGTAGTGGGTTGGCGAGAGGTGTGGTGAATATGGTGGGTGAAGCAGAAATGCGACGCCCAATTATCGGACGGTGATTTGTGAAACGTGTGAACGGGTGTTGTCGTGGAGCAGATAGGACCTGCTGCTGACGCAATTTTCGGTACATTTCGTTGATTTCCTCACAATAGGACTCTGCTATGATGTTTTGGCCTGTTTGCAGAAAGTTACTAGTGAATCGCCCCAACCGCTTACCGCCATACATTAACCATGGTCTTTTTTGCTGGGTTTTCGCTATTGGAAAGTGCCTGGGTAGCTGCAGTACTGTACTGAGTATCAAGTACTCCGAAACAGGTCTTTCGGTGGTCATCCCTACCAAGTGAAATTTATTTCTACTTTTCATATATAGAAAGCAATTTGCGACAAATCTTCCAAATGGAAGACGTTGCACAGGTGCCTGATGGTTTTACTTCAGTTTTCCTAGAGGCATTAGCTGGGTAAGTTGCTATTTTTTCGTTGGGTATCTGCCACGCGTACCTTCCAAGTCGTAGGTTCACATTAGTGGCAGAGGTAAGGTGTTTTTCACCTGAATTCGGTCATGTCATATGCACCTCTCCTCTAAAGATAATCTATTGATGTTTTTCTTGACTTTCAATCAAATAGCACAATTACAAAAACTTTGGAATCATGGGATGGGAATTATTTTGAGAAGTACTCCGGTTACTTCAATATATTTATGATGAATATGAATTTTTAATGAGACTATGGAAAATGTTGAATAATCTTACCTCTTGGTTCAGTTGTGGTATTGATACTATCAGGAGAAATACCACGTTCAGGTTTCAATTGTCTTTGCTGTAGAGCATACAAGAGCATCAAGAGACGGATTAACATTGGTACTTGCTGTTCTGTCATACTAAATTCCATACTAGAAAAATTCAATAACTGTCATACGGTACACTCACATAATAGTCTCCAAGCGTTTCAACTGCAACTGTGGCAGGCAGTTTTATTTCAGTTGATAGTCAAGAAGAGTACTTCGACCACGCCACTGAAGATGACTGGCGCAGTTGCAGTCGAAACGTTTGGAGATAATAACCAAAGAAGACCACGGCAAGAAGACTGCCGCAGTTGTAGTCAAAAGGTTTGGAGATTATAACCAAATAAGACCACTGCAAAATCTGGAAACCATACAAAACATTAACGACAGCCATGAAAGCGTACATTAACATTAACTTTATAATGAGATAAGAAGAATTGTAAATTATATCTGAGCTGTAATTGAAAAGTAGATGAAAAATCATACCAACTATCACAAAAAGTTTATGAATGACTATTTACAATCATTCTAATTATATATTTCTTTCTTATGGATTTTTTTACTTATTTTTGAAATATCTGAATGAAAGAAAAGAAAGGTTAAGTGGTAGAACAAAACTGTAGTGCTTTAGACGGCAATTTTGAACTTCACCGATAAAGACCATTATTAATATTAAAAAATAATCAATGGATTAGATGATTGAAAATCTATGGAATTGGATGGTATACCAGTAATTGTAGTAAAGTCATATAAATAATTGTTACCTCCACTCATTACTCAATTGGTAAATATATTTTCTATTCAAAAAAGGAATCATTCCATCTTTTAAAAATTTCATACAAAGCTCTGAAAGAAAGAGTAAATGAATGAACTTTGTAATGGAGTAGGTATGCATACATATTCAAAATCTAAGGAAAAAGTATCATGAAAAATGAGAAGTAAAACTTGCTATATTTTATACCACTTGTATTTGTAACTAACATTACTGCAGTTTTGTCCTACAATGACATTTTCAAAAGTTTATTGTATTTGTTTGGAAACGTCTTTATATGATGAAACTGCAGTATGTTATAAATACAATTTTTTATTTATTTTTAGTAGTATGAATTTTTTAATTCTCATTTTTCATGATCTCCTACCACATAGTATTTTATTGAAATTAATTGAAAAAAGTATCAGCAGTATTTGAACTTCATCTAAGTTGAGACATTTCTTGTTGTAGGAACAAAAAAGTATACAGATTTATAATATATGTATGTACCAATCACCATTTCAAGAACCAACAGACATATTATACAAATCTTGATTTAAATCTAAAAACTTGATCAATATTAATTCCTGTATTTTTCTCCATTTGACAAAATATAAATATTAACATTCAAATATATGTCTCATTGTCGTTTTTATTTGCTATGAAGAACTCACAAAAATTAACATTGTTTGAAAAATTTGGAGAAAATCAGCTGTACTACACTGGTATTACAATTTTATAACAGTCTGCTTAAATATATCAAGAATAAAATATAATTTTGCCACTAAATTCAAGACAACAATTTTGCATTGACAAACATAATGAGTCTACTCTACTGGTGCATATTTTTTGGTATTATTAAAGTTATTAAATAAAGTAAATGTTCAGATGATTTGATATTTTCTAAATTTCTCAAATGTCTTGACATTACTGAACAATTCAATGTACTAGGAGTATGTGATAGTTCTTATCCGAAACAGACTTTACTCACTTGTTGCAGTAAATATCAAGCCTAGTTGTTGATGCACGACTTGCTGTAGCAGAATGATAATGTTTGAGTAAATGCATAGTCATTGAACATCTGTATAGCATGGGCTCTTGATAAACCTCGATTTTTCCTGAGGCATTCCGTTTATCTAGACAAAGAGTCAAATCATTGACGGTGATAACTTTTCGAAGAATCACCTCTGCCGGAGAGAGATCTGAAAAAATCCTGTAGTGAAATATTACTAAACAAAGACTTCTACAAGTGACTTGTGCAAACTATGCAGGGAACAATATTTTTGGAATGGTTGCCATGAAAAAAAAAATTAGCCGCAGTATTTCTCAAGGACTAGCAAGAAATGGATAAACTCCCAAGCAGTCGTAGAAAATATTTTATGCAAAAACCCATCTAGTTTTGTACATTTCTAATGTATCTGAAGTCAAATTATTTACCTGTATATGCAGATTCCCATTTACTATTTGCAGACTCAAATTTCAAGAGTTTGATATTCATAGATAGCACTATATCTTCTTCAACATATTTGAGAATTACATTGTTACAGTAAATTCTGATATTGCTCACTATTTTATTGATGAGGTGTTGCACGTAACCTTGCGGTGCTTCGACTTCTTTTCTGAAATGATATGATTAAGATTAGATATTCATTTGGTAACACTAAAGTAAATTAAGTCCAAAGAGAAATCTCTTACAGCATGAATATCAATCAATCATTCAAATATACTTTACTAGTGAATAAAAGTATTTATGTGTTTATAGTTCTACATATTTTACCCATGACTAGTTGGTTTCTTTATCTTCTCTCTCAACTGAGAACTTTCTGCTCTTGAAGTACTATCCCTTCCTTTCAAATTCAGAATACATTCTGAAAAAAAAATTATGGTCATTATTCCAAATGACTTTCTTTGCAAAACTATACCTATGGTATTTATGGTAATTGTAATAGGTTCAGACGCTAACTTCGTCCATGGTACATGTATCAAGAGTTCTCTTATGCTGCCAGACACGAAACTAAATGGTAGCTGAAGTTCCTGTTCTAAAACTTGTAAATTTAGCTCTAGATTGTGAAAAGATGCATCACCACCCCACAAGGATACCTAAAATTGCAACTAGGTATACCAAACTGAAAATCATTATTATCAGCTTACCTGGGAATCTTCTAGTTTGAAATTACTTATATATCGATTGACATAACTCAACAGAATTGGAGTTATATAGGATTCTAATTTGAACATTTCAGAATTTGAAGGTGAGGCTGAAATGAATGAAGTTTTTCAACTATGGATCAGTTAAGAAGAAAACACCAGTTGGACATATTTCGTCTGGTCAATGTGGATTTGAATTATTTCAGTAGTATCTGCTGCTCTGATAGGAATTACAGAGGTGTTGGCAAATTTCCGTCACATTAGTGATAAAAACAACTTGAAATTCCGCCGACAGATTTTTGAAGATTGTTTGACATTTATGACTTTTACATCTTCATAGACTTTATTTTCAAAATCAGGTTCCACACACAATCCAAAGGCAAAGATGAGGATATGAGCAAGTATCTATCGCAGAAAAAGATAGATACATTTTCAGTGTAACGTAGTGCACACCTCATAAACAACGAAACAGGTAACCAGATTAGCCTTGACGGCGCAAGTTGCCAGTTGCCAGTTGTCACTATAACATATAAAATGTTTGTTATTGTTTTTAGATTTTAGCGAAATGAATGGTTCACAGACGCAAATGGGCAAAATGTGAAATAAATACATGGGAATTACCTAGTATGGAATAATGAAAATCATTGAAGGTATTTGAGTTACTATTTCCATTAAATTTTATATTCCTGTTGAAAGTGAACATAACCAAGACAAACATAACAAAGAAGCATTGGATAATATTGTTATTTTCTTTGTTTTCTAAAAGGTGGCTTTGAAAGTATCTGTTTATTTTTCATTTACCTTCTAGGTCTTGGTGAAGTGATTGGAACAAGCAAGCAAGTAGCCTTGTAGTAATATTTCTCATTATTTTATTCATTTAGGGAAGTGTGTTTCACCTCAAAAATGCTATTTTATTTTTGAACCAGCCACATACAAATTTTCATATTTATCACTTTTCTAAAGATGGCATTTGAAGGAAACTGAAGGTGAATTCATAACATATAATAATAACTGAAGTCGCCCAATCGATTACAAGATGATTTCTGGTAAATTTAGTTTATATGATGAAGTAATGAATGATATACTAGAATCACTAAATGAAGTCAAACCTTTCTTGATGTCTTAATCATTTCAGACACAACTGATTTTCTTATTCTCGCTTGCTAATTTTGGATAAATCTGATAACTTGGCATTATTTTATAACATTGAGTTCTTTCTGAAAAAAAAGTAAAACGGATTACCTTATGCAACTGCAGTTTTATTGATCAAGATTCACATGTTTTGGTCTCGTGAAACTATTAAAGTATTAAGAGAGATTTTATGTTAAATTTGGTGTGATTTATGTGTTTACAATTTAAATGGTTAGTAATATTTCCATTTCTTTGGAGGACTTCCATATAAAAATGAAAATATGTATGCTAGAAGGTCCATAACTACTTTATTTTATTCTTATTCCAGAGTAACAAGAGATTTATATATATATTTTTTTCTGAAAAAACAAGAACTTCCTAAGCAAAAATGGGAAATCAGCTTGTGGGCATTGCCCCTTCCCAGATTTTCCCTGTTGATAGATACCTTATGGATCTTCCCCATGTGAAGTTTGATGCAAGGTATATCCACTTTTAATTGTACCTCATTACCTGTTTACATTCAATTTATCGATTATCATAATTTTTTTTAGTTTGGGGGCCACAAGGTTTCTTAAAGTGGCAAGAGCTGAATCTCAAGAAGGTTGGATAGTAGTCAAGGTATTTGCAATACATGATCCTACTCTACCTCTCTCAAAATATAAAGATCATCTAGAGGAAATTAGGAAAAAATTAAGTTCTACTACCAACTGTCTTCCTTACCAGAGAATAATAGTAACAGAACAAGCTGGGATTATAATGAGAGAGTATGTAAAATACACTCTCTACGATAGATTGAGTACCAGACCGTTTTTAACTAACATTGAAAAACGGTGGATTACATTTCAAATTTTGTTGGCTTTGACACAATGCCATAAAGTTGGGGTGTGTCATGGTGATATAAAGTTAGAAAACATCACAGTCACATCTTGGAACTGGGTGTTACTTGTTGATTTTGCCTCTTTCAAACCTGTCTTCCTCCCTGTAGACAATCCTGCAGACTATTCATATTTCTTTGATACGTCAAGAAGAAGGGTGTGCTACATTGCCCCCGAGAGGTTCTTATATCCCAACACAACAATTATAGATAGTAACAGTTCGATTGCTGAATCTGTTTGTGATACCGAAATTCTTACACCTGCTATGGACATATTTTCAGCTGGGTAAGTTATCGAATTTATCTTAATCTTTTCATTTGTGTTTTCCTTATTGAACTCTGCATAATTTTTGGTGTTGAAAAAATATTGGTAATCAAGATATATAATAAATGATTGATATTTTTCAGAGCAAAAACTTTTATTTTCATGATTTTTATGTAAGTATAAAATAATGTATTGGATTCATTCTGTGTTTCACACAATTCTCCATTCCACATACATTTCATTAAACCAATTTCAATATATTCGTTCTCTCAACAAAATTAATCAATTTTGTACTCATTTTATATTTTTTTATTGCATTCTATAGTTCCCTAAGGGTTTCAAAGTTTTTCAGGTTGGTGGTGTTGAACCTTGACTTATTTCAATAATTTATGTAATTTATTATGATTGTGGTGTTTTTATTAACGATTTACCCAGTTTTGTCAAGAAACTTTTAGTTCAGAATAAAAAGTATAAAGACAAGTTGAAGAATATCTATAAATAACAAATATATCCAATTTTGTAAGTTGATTAAAGTCGCTTCATTTTTTATATTTATGATTTTTAATCAAACGACCTTCTTTATATCTTTACCAGTTCAATAAGCATTGCACATTAATTTCTATACATTTCATAATATCTTTTTTCCAATAAACTTAAATTGTATGTTAACTTCAAACAATAGAAATATATACAAATTATTATACAATCATTTAATAAGGTGCAAAATTAAAGTATGAATGATTGATTGTAAATATAGTTATAGTACTACTAACAATATATTCAAATGTAAACAGAAATTGAATCATATTATGTACAAACGCATTGAAAAAAAAACCTATATAAAATAATCAAAAGAAGAAAAAAATATCAACAAAAAAAATTAAGGGAACCAAAAATATATAAAAAATCAAGAAAAAACACTTATTTAAAAAGAAAAAATACGAAAAAATCAAATCAAAATGCAAAAACAAACAAGAAAAGAAAAAAAATACAAAAACAAACAGAAATGAAAATTCAAAAAGCAAAAAACGAGGGAAAAAATCTATGAGCTACTACTCAATGTTACTTTCAAATAGTTTTTTATTAAAACAGTCTGGCTAATTGGTTTTCCCAAAGCCAAAAAATTTGAAACCACACACACACACACACACCGTTTTTTTTAACTGAAGTATGCTCTGGTCAGGCCACTCCCCACACCGTGAGGTGAGGGATCATTGGATCCGAGAAGCATGTGCCCTGAGCAAGCGCAGTGAGCTAAGAATGACAGCCTCCTGCATCTGTCCGGCTAAGATTTCTGCCTTAGTGCGACAAGCCGATATGATTTTGAGATTCGAGAGTAGAGAGGGTATCATTACACCAAGGACTCCGATAATCAGAACAACCTTCTTGACAGAGTGAACAAAAATTTATTTTTTTAAGTTTTTATTATAAGTCATTCAGTGAGTCTTGTCTTTTAGTAATTTTGTATCATGCAGAACGGAGTGAATTCGGGTATAGCGAGTAGTTATTTTTTCAGATAACAAACCATATTCAGATCCGTTTATAGATTCTAGAATGAATGCAATAGGAAGTACCGAGTCATGTAAAAATCAGATGCCACAAATGGCAACACCAGTCCAACAACTATCTTTACTTTTTACAACAATACGAAAAATTGAATTCGTAACATACCTCGTTTTATTGGTGAAAGTTATATTGGTCAGACATCAAGGCGTTCCAAAGTTCACTGAAATGAACATTAAAAATACTTTGTAGCACATCTGTATAAAGTCCTCAGTATTCAGATGAAAAAAATTCTCATCAGTCTTTCGAACTTCCATTAACCCCTGAAGAAAATGTTCTCAATTCCTTATCAGCATCCAATTTTCAAATTTTTTCAGAAGATTCAGCAGTTTTTTCCAAATATGCCGATATTTATTGTTATCGTTTCGAACTATGTCAGTATCATTGATTTTTCATGCTTACTGTTTTTTTCTATCTATCCTTTCTATCCGATTACAGAGTTAGAAATGGTGTGTGACGAATATGCGAGTGATGAATGATGTGAACATAAATAGTGTCCACCTGAAACTCACTAAAAGATAATGGAACTCACCATGAGTATGTTGTAGGGCAGCCAGCATATTGAGTAGACTATCACAACTGTCACCATCATTTTGATCATCTGTAACAAAATATAATTGAAATTAGATCAATCGACAATATTTTCTTCGATTTTGAAAACAGTAGGTATGTGACCGAATCGAACTATATATTTTCTTCATTTTGAAGTTTCCAAAATAAAATCTAACCCATCCAAATTATAAGAACACGAAGTACATACTTTTGAATACATTTCAGCACACATGATATTTAAAAAGAGTCAATAAATGATTTTTTTTCAATATCAGTTATTTATTATTATCTCGAAACTTATCCTCCCATGGAAAGTAGAACAGAAATTGCATTACAATTCAGTGATTCTCTGATAAATTCCTGATTATATCATAATGCATAGATCTTTTTCAACAATCCATGAAATGGTGCCCTTATTTTTCACAATTGTACGAGGTCACGTTTCTCAACTGAATTTACATTAATTGATTAAAAATTTTTTCGAAACCGAATCAATTTCCGAAACCTCAAGTTCAAGCACCATTATCATTACAACGTGTTTCATTTTTTTGTACTCTTGCCCTTCTTTTTTCTCTTTTCATTTCTTCCAATAGCGTTTTCCAGAACTCAGACTTCAATATGTCTGCTAATGCAATGACGTACAATTCATCTTCGAATCTGCTTCAATATTTCACCTCTACAAACTATCTGCTATCTCCTATGTTGTGTTTATGCGTATGTTCCTGGTAATTAATGGGTGATATGCTGATTGGAATATTATAACATTATTTTCTAATGGCTGAACACTTCATTCATCGACCTTCTTTAGGAATTATCAATTTCCACATTCTGAAAATATAGAAATTGTAATGACGGAGGCAGATTGGTTCTCCGAAACATTTATAATATATGACTCTGTTCAATTTCTTTGCTCTTGTTCTCATGAAAAAAATATTGAAAACGACAAATGACTGATATATACACCTTTTTTTTGTGAACAATACTTACACGTAGTAACTTATCGGGGTGAACTACACGTGTGTAAAGTTATCCATTACAATTTTCAATTTTTATCAAATCTTGTAAGGTAAAAACGCCCAAAGAAGGTCATTGAGGAAACTTGATTTCCTTTACAAAAAATTACGTTCGTTGAATATCACCACTTTACCTCAACTACAGTTCAAAATTATCGAACATATTTCAATTGAAAAAACGGTTAAAACATTCATGGCTGAGGTTTTCAGTGTCACTATTTTTTGGGTTTGAAGGCCATGGATTTTAGAAGAAATTCCAAAAATCCACGGCTTTCGAACCCAGAAAATAATGATACTGATATTACACTCGTTCACTCTCCACTTTCCTTGACAAAATTGAAGTTTGAGTCTCACAAAACGAAGCCATGATTCAGTTAGACTGTGGAATATTGAGAATAAATCCACTGCACAAAAAGAAGAAATATAAAGTTTTGTTCTGGTTCTGACTTCAGTGCAGTTCCATCAAGTACTGTTATTGAAAATTTGTTCTGGTAAATTTGGAACGATTTGTTATCGTCTCCAAAGTGTTTTTATTTCTAGAGAATTGATCAAGACTTATTTCAGAACGATAATCATCAGTTCGGACATTGGAGTAATGGTCAGAATTTCTAATTGACACATGCTCAATACTGGAATTTTTCATTTACGTTTAGTTCAGATGTGCAACCTCTTTTGTTTATATGACCTATTTTTCAACCCTGTTTCATTTAAAATTTCAAGATTTGTAATAACAATTATAACAGGAACAACTGATAATGAATGAATGACAACGTTTTCCATTTGTGGAAACTGTTACAGAACTTCTCTGTGAAGTTGTGTTCTGCGCATTGATTCAGCATCGTACACTAACAGTCTGAAATGAAAAAATCTGTCTGTCTGTTTAAAATCTGTTTTTCCTTTAATCAGCTGTCGCCCCATACGAACGACAACTCTCAGAAGTTGAGAAACTTGTGCGATCTAAGGGCTAACGAGGTCTTACCTTTCAACGTTTGATTCCTAACAATCAAAACAAACCTAATCGCACGAGGGGAGTGCCTATTCAGTATTGACAGGTTTGCTATTTATTCAGTAGATATTTTTCCAAAATTTACTTCGGATTATTCTGAAAAATTTTCAAAATTTACACCATTTACTTCCTGACAATGATGAAGTCTGTTTACAAATTCATTTCTTACATTATAAAATGTTCAGAAGTAATTTTGTTCCTCTTTTTTAATCAAATACACTGTCTCCAGCATAAAAGGAGCTAGATCCGTCAATATACTTTTATTTATAAACAGTTGGCTGCATGAGTCACGATGTTTAGCTTAACACAAGTATTTAATACAAATACAGACTCTAGCAAATTAAGGCTCAAAGTACGGTATACCCCAAAAAGGTATACCGTACCTTAAGCGAGACTCTACCAAAGCGTGATATGCTGTTTTTGTAGTAAAAACTCGCAGTATAAAACTTCCAGTTCTCTAGCAATAACTCTTACTGCATAACAGGCAGTGGAAATTTTCCTTTTCATTTTTCTGATATGAGTGTTGAATTTCAGCCCACCGTCTGTACTGTAGTACACTTTCTGTTCTCAATGATACCGCTCGCTACAGATAAATTCTGAAGTGAACATTCAAAAGTCATAATAATTGTTTTAGAAATATCAAGGCAGAGTAGATTTGAGTTACACCAATACTTAATTTCTTGTATATTATGAGATATTGTCTAATTGAGTATATTTATACCATTACTATGCCACAATATAGTGATGTCGAAAAGAGTGAATGTTCCGGATATACTAATGTTCACTAAATCGTAAATATACAAAAGGAATAATATGGGACCGAGAACCGATCCCTGTGGTAGATCAGTATTTGATTCAATAATGTTTGAGCAATCAGTTGTTTTTAAAATCTGATTGCGACCATTGAAATATGACCCAAACCACTGTAGTGTTATCCCTCTGCATCCCTAGATATTCAGCTTACATACAGTATTTTATGACCAACGCAGTCAAACGCTTTTATAAGGTCACAAAACACTGCTGCAGTAGTATCTCCAGCATTCATATTGGAATACACCTAAAACAGGAAAGATAATACTGCATCATGTGTGCTCTTATTGCTCTGGAATCCAAATTGATTTTCACTTACAATGTTATTGTCAAGCAAGGAAGGATTGGAAGGAATAATGTATTTAACAGCTTATGATTACTTCAATCTCTTTTATTAGTTGCCTGCTTTTTCCACTTTGTCATTATGCCTACCTTGTTGTCCATGGGCCTCTCTCTCCCTCATCATGATAGCCAGCATCGTATATTGGCAGGTTTACAACTTAGTTCTGGTCGTATAGTTAAATCCCTAGTAGTTAATACCCAGACAGACTCTCCTGAGAATGTTATTGTTGAGTAATATTATTTATCCAACGAATGTTATCATTCGGTTCGTTTCGATAAAATTCAATATCATTATGACCCCCAAGGAAGAGTGTGAATGATAACTCGTTTATCGTTGTGGTATGATAATGCAACTTTATTCTTCAATTCAGTAAACATATCATGTAACACGCTTCTAAATGAATTAGTGGTTTCGTTATGGGCTCATACAATTTTTCGAGTGTCGTACGATTTTCAATATTATGATTCTTGATAGAGTTGAATTTCTGACAGGTTCTGTTGTTTCAACTTCTGTTGTTTCAAATTCATTTCATTGTTTTCATTTTCAAAATCATGTTTTGTATTCATATTGTTCTTTTTAAAATTATAGCTCAATTCGCTGAAGTGACCTCTACAATATTCAGTGATCGAATAAATTTGAATAACTAGATCATGGATATGCGATATCTACCTTCATCTATTTTTTTATCCCTATCAATGAATAGAAATCTATATTGGTCCTTCCAGTAATCAACACACATCAATTGGAATTGCTTGAATGTTACATCGGGTGATAAATGATCTGAATAAATATGGTGTAAATTCGTCTCATCTTGTTTGAACGTTATGATGAAATTGGTATTGTCACGCACTAGCTGTTTGGGCACTCGTGAATATGTCTGTGCGTTCTCATGACGTCCCATGCAGAAATATGATCTTATAATATCCTGCTCTTCACATATCACATCATCGAAAATGAAAACAGAATTAGAAGGGTTCCACTATTTCTGCATTATTGCTGAATGTATAAAAACCTAATCCTTTTATACGTTCCAAAACATTTCGCAAGTACTGATATTTAGGTTGATTGAGTGATTTCGAATAGAGATACACATTTTTAAATCTCAGTCCTTGTGGATGTGTTAATAGTGATATTATTGCATTCGTCTTCCCACAATTTGAAGGTCCTATAATGAGTCCTCGAACTGATGATGGAAGTAGTGGACCATGTCTGAATACCCTTTGTCCATTTAATCCACACCCAAATTTCTCATCTAGATTATCTACAGCAAACTTTTCTTTCTGTTTTACAATGCGCATCGTGCCGTGGTTGGATACTATATAAATGTTATTAGCTTATTCATTTCAATGTGTACCATCAAACGATACGGACGTATTGAAAGTGATCGTAAAATTAAAAGAGGATGTGGTTTTGTTAATGATTTAATAAACAAACTTCCTTTGTTTGAAGGTGATTGACAATGTTTCGTGATGAATTTCACTAGTTCGGACTTCCATTGTCTACTATATAAAATGATTTGAAATCCCTGAAACAAGTAAAAAGAATAATTAAAAAAGAATAGCTGAAG
>WOGO01002146.1:0-16399 GCA_015342085.1 Leptinotarsa defecta | reverse complement strand
TTTTTTTTTTATGTAGATTCACAAATTATATTATATAAATTCATATGTCATTGTTTCTCCCTATTCTGTAATTGGGTTCATCCAGTAAAATAGTGTATGAAATAAATAAATAAATAACGGTATCAGGTATCGATTCATCAGTCGCGAAAGGGTAACGGATGAATTGATTAACTGTAAAATATGTCCACGAAACGTGGACATATTCGTATGAACCGGAAGCTAAGCATCAATCCACTGTTTGGGTAATTGGACGTGGACCAAATTTTTTATTCTTACATCCTAATTTACGTAGAAATGCTATTATTTTGCCATTTTCAACTATTCCGTATCTCAAATGATAGTAAAATAGAAAATAGTAAACTGTTGATCAGGATCAGTATGAGAATGACAGTTCTAGTTCATCTGCCTCAGGGCTCCCGACTGGAAAGAAGAAAAGTTTGAATTGTTCCAAGAAGTTCACTTCGAAAATATATTTCTCCGAAACAAGCTCTTTTCCCTGTCAGCAAAGATGCAATACTCTTCTGAACGCGCTTTTCAGTTTTCTTCGTGTTCTTTTTACACCAGGGGTTTCTTCCAAGCATGTCCTCGAAATAAATATTTATTCTTCAGTTTTCGCGGTTTAAGACTCCAACCGCGAAGTTCTGGTAGAAGATGCTTTTTGATGCCGTGTTGATCTACCCTTGCTTTTCCTATTATTACAAGATGTAGGGGAGCAAAATTCAAGACTGTCTTCAATGCAGCTGTTGAAGTGGTTTTTATTGCTCCTGTTGATCCCAAATGTACAAATTTTTGCACCCTGCCCAGTTTGTTAACAACTGTCATTTGCCTCAGATGCATATGTTATAATGAGTTCAACCACCATGGTGTAGAACCAGTACGTCATGTCTGGATTCAGCATCCATGTTTTTCCGTTGGCACATCCAGGACATCTTGAAACATTCTGTAATGTGATGGAATAGTCAGGATTTACCTGGAATGTTCAAAAAAATCCTGGAACTTTCAAGATCACCATGAAAAGATCAATAATTATCGCTTTCTAGACATCTCTTAAATTATCCAGAACAGCCAAGATTATCCTAGATCAGTCCGAAACATTCCAGTAATTGACATGTGAGGAATTGACCTAGAACATTTGGGAATATCCTGGAAAATCCAAGATCATCGTGGAATGATCAAGGAAGTGATATTGTGCAGTACCAGACTACATCCTTCTCGAGAATCTGCTTTTCATAAGGGCGTGATCCTGAAGACGAAAGGGCTTTAATTTCAGTTCAATTTTAGTTCAACATTCGTAATATTCCAGAACATGCCGAAATGCCCAAGAATAATTTGCAAATTTTGGGAACATCTTCATTAATTGTGCAAACACTCCCGAATGCTTTGTAATGTTTTGGACTATTATCGGGCAATCAATGCCTTTTTGTTTGGGTGGGGCTACCTATTAGTAGTGATATATGAAGAAAGATCTGTCGATAATATCATCTTAGGTATAACTTATCGATTCATTCCAGCTACCACCAAATGGCATATTAACTTTCAAAGTGAATGCCGGGTATTCCAGCTGTTGTTAACTGATGATAATGGAATTTGAAAAATTCTCTCATCATCATTTTCATTTTAAAAAAGGTAATTACCTATTCACAAAAGACAGCCACAAAACAAAAATACGACATTAACCTTCGAAGTGATTCACCAAGTGATACAAAATCAACGGAATTCCTTCCTGTCAGGTCATTTGAATTCATTCTCAAGCACGATAGTTTTGGTTTTTCATAAAATACTCAATGATGAGGATACATATCATATCTGTTCATATTGTTTTCAAGTTACTATAATAGTATCATAATAATGAATATAGTTTTAAAAATCTGAAAAACACGATTTTGAAGAACATCGAACTAAAAAGTTAAAAATAATTTTTTAAAAAATAACCTTAAAACAATAACGAACGAAAAATACTACTATTATTTCAAAAAAGCAACGGGCTCTTGATATACACAAAATATGGCACAAAGCGCCACGATTTTTCAAAATAATAATTTTTCGTTAGTTATTGTTTTAAGCTTATTTTGAAAAAAAAAATTAATTTTCAGTTCAATGTTCTTTAAAAGCGCATTTTTTAGTCTGTTTGAAACATATTTATTTTTCATTTTCTCAATTTCGTATCCTACGAAAGCGTGTTTTTCAGTCTTTTTACACTATATTTATTTCATCTAACGATAACGGAGAAGTTGTCTGAAAATCAGCTACTAAGCCAAAGGCAGCAGGCGCGCAAAGGAGGATTACAAATAAGGAAGCAGGCGCGCATGTTGATAAGAAAAAAAAACTTTTTTCAAATGGAAAAATACGGGTAAAGTGAGTTCGAATCATATCAAGGAGGTTACGTACAGCGTCATCTGCCCGCGAATAGATTAAGCAACAATGTCGATCATCCTGGAGTTACAAACAAACAAACAAACATACATACATACATACATACAGGTGAAGCTAATGGGAGCATGATAAAAAATAAACTTCATTCAATGTTCAATACACATAAACGTTGAAACATAAATAGAAATAAGATGAAATGACGATACTAGTGGGGAATGATAGAATAGAAAACATTTTTTCGTTTTTATTCTTCAATTTCATTGCAATATGGGTTTCATGAATAAAATTCGAAGAATAATCCGTTGCATGGTTCGGTATTCAATAATCGTATATGTAAACTGATGATGAATACTGTTTTTTGAAATTTGTAAGGCCATAATGTCTCAATTCATTTAGAAGATTATTGTAAAACTCACAGGCATCGTACGCGAAAAACGTTGAAATGTGGAATAACGGGTGTTATACTCACTAAAATTGGCTATTTTGGTCAGTTTATCATGAAATATAAATATGGTGGTATTTTGTCCCCCAATATGTTACGAGTCAGGTTTGAGAGATGTAGTTTTTGTGTATCTGATATTTTCAATTCACCCGACTGATGATACCCGAGACTGATATGCTTATGTTTTTGTATTCTTGAAGAGTCTGAAGCAGGAGTTCCCAATTCCTTGCAGATGCTAACTATAGACTTTTCGTTGTGCTGGTCCACATACTCAATCACAATATGCTAATTTTGATGAAATTAGGGATTTACAAACACGTAGTTTCAGGTCAGAACTCATAAAATGTATATTTGGATATAGTTGCTTCAATATGTTATAGGAACTTCGACAAAAGTTAGGTGGCATGTATCGTGAGCCCCACATCAATGTCTAACCCTTGGTTTTTCGCTTCATCAACATGTTTCCCTACCAAAACTGTATCAGTTGACAAACGATTAGTTCACTTGTGAATTTTAAATCAAAAATCAACACACTGGACTCACTTGCATTCAGCTTCAGATTATGTGTCACAGATATATTCACCAAGGACTCTAGATCTGAATTTATAAAAATGATAATATTAGATTTTACTTCAATGAAAGAAAATTGAAACATTTGGGTATCATCTGCATAATGACGAACGTGACAGTTCTTGATGAATGAGTGGAAATCAGATATGTATAAAGAAAATAGTAACGGGTCCAATATGAATCCTTGTGGTACTTCGAAACTTAATGAAAGGGCTCGCGGGGATTTTATGTTATGATTGACTCTTTGTTTTCTTTTTTTCAAGTAACATTCCAAAAACTTAACTGAGCTAGCCTCAATCAAAAAATCAAAATGAGTACCATTTTGAATGAAATATAGACGTTCACCATCGCAGATCTTGTGCGAACCTATGAAATATGAACAATATTCATTGAAATGTTTTTTCTCAAAGGACGAAACAGACGAGTAGATTCGTCGTATTTTGACCAATTCACACCTAAACATGTATTAATAGTGCCCACAAATCTTCCTTCCAAATCACTAGGTCAATTGGAGGAATCCGAATGAAAATCCGCTCGGAAGTTTTTGAAATTATCGCGATTGAACAGACAGACAGATACACACAGACTCGCCAAAGGGTTTCAATTTTTCTTATACCTAATCCAAAAGTACAATTTACATTCGTCGCTGGAGATAAAAGTGAACGTTATGAGATTTTTTTTGGTGCTTGGGAAAAATATCTGAGTATACCTATCTAAAATTTCAGTTATTATTTTTCTCCATGCGAAGACGCGTTGAAAATAGTTCTTGAGAATTCAAACTACCTCCATATCAAATCATGGCTTTAGTAATTTCGACTCCTTTGCTAGATTTCTTCAGGGGTTTCATGAAGATTCAAAGAAAAATATATGAAGTGAAAGAATCATAACTTTTATATGTTCGTATATTCCACTTCGTATTTGCATTATGGCTCTGATAGTGTACACTGGCTGTAAAGTTCACCAAACTTATAAAAGTCTCGATAAAAAGCAATTTACTGTGTAGAAATACTTTATATGCGTCATCCACAGTTATTTACAGATCGCTGTATTTATTTTAGCTGATAAAATGCAGGTACGCCGCAAGAGTATGATAACCAGATGTAAACCTGTTTCATTTCGAATTTTATCATCTAATTACATTATAGCATGCTTCAATTTCTATACTAATTACCAATATTGCGGAAATTTATAAAAGCTCAGATAGTTTTCACCTGTATTCTATAGGTGAAACCGATGAAATGGAGGATATTTTGGGATTTCAAATATTGTTTAGAAAACAAGTACGGTAGATGAGAGATTTGGAATTTGGGTTATAAAGATACAGAATGATACTGTTAAAAGCAGTTGCTTTGAAAACAATGATAATTTGAAATGATTTTTTTTTATCGATAGAATTGAAAATTCAAATAGTGGAAAGTTGAATATTTCTCGATAACACGGATTGAAGGAAACTTCTCTGAGAAGGTAAATATGACAGAATGACCAGCTCATAACATTTGTTTGTCTTTCATTTGAATTTTATCGCATCCTTGCTTCAAATGCTGTCGTTTTTCAAAAGGTTTTATTTAGCTTGCCCTGCTGAGAGATCAATCTGATATTTGGTACACACATTGGGTTTTCATGACAATATAAATAAATGAATTCTTCACCATTTTGAATTCAAGATGGCCGCCGCTACAAAATAGCGGAATACGTATTTTTTCACAACTACCTCAATGTGGTTATCAAATGACGAAACTCAACTAGTAGAATAGTAGTAAACTTTGCAAAAGATGCAAGTTCAAGATGGCCGCTGCTACAACATGGCTGAATACAGTTTTCTACAAGTACGTCAATATGGGTATCAAATTACAGAGTTTCACTAATAGAATAGTAGTACACTTTGAAATAGATGCAAATTCAAGATGGCCGCTCCTACAAAATGGCGGATTACTTATCATTATTTCACAACTACCTTAACATGTGTATCAAATGGCAGAGCTTCACTAGTTAGTACTATAGTAGTACACTAGGAAAAAGATACATATCCAATATAATCAATACAGAATATAATCAATATAATCAACTCAGAATCGGGATACAAGCATAGATCTCCCACCCAGGTCAAGATTTTGTATCATGTCGAGGACTGTGTGGCGTTAGAGTGACTAAAAATGATACGTCGTTAGCGATCCACCACTCAAGTTAACGTAAAAGGTTGGAACCTGTCGAGGACTGTGTGCTATTGGTGTGAATGAAAATTGAAAACTAAAAACCTAAAAATAAAATGAGTGGAAGAATTTTTTATGTTAAACCAATCAATTGACAAAAAAATAATAATTCTATAGCTAATGTACTTACTAAAAACCAAAAAATAATTCGGAAAATCTTAGGTAGCAGTCATCACACCACTCTCCCCAGCAATATACAGTTGTTTTAAGTACATTATCTACATCATTATCGACTTTTTTCCAATAAAGCCGTTCAACATAAAAAAATTCATTTTTTTTCATAATGATGTAGGAACTGAGCAAATATATCACATTTTCAAGAAGAGTGTTGTAGTTCTATTACACGAAAGTTTGTTCGTTCATGTTTTATGTTTTTTTTTTATGGTTCTCAATCATGTCTGCATTTTCTATCTGAATCAGCTATAGAAACAACAAAATAGAAAATGATGGAAATTATTATCTCTGAAAATGTATATCTCCAAACCTTCGAAAGCTGATTGCAGCAAATGACAGTTACGTTTTAATCAATAGATTTTCAAAAGTACAAGAGAAGGATATTTGCAAAAAAATATAAGTTTTCTCAATAAATACAATATACTGAACCAAAACCAACACGGATTCAGGGAAAACTACTCGACCGAAACGGCAACAACTTCTTTTATACAACTCATCAATGACAAGATGGATGAAAATTAATTCATTGTTGGACTGTATTTTGATCTCTCGCGTACCTTCCACAGCCTCAATTTTGATGTCATATTGTCAAAATTATCAGCAATAGGATCACGACATAATGTACTTGATTGGATTCAGTCATTTCTACAAGACTAAGACTCATTGTGAAGTTGATTAATGCAATTAATCAACTCCAATCAAAGTGTGCTCAGTCCCCTGCTTTTTCCATTAGTCATTAATGATTTACCTGACCAGATAAGTTACGGTGAAGTCTTCAGGCATGCAGACGACACATCTATAATTTTTCATCGAACTCCACGAGTTTGATGAACGGTTTGCCAAAAACCGCCTGATGATGAACCACTCAAAGACAACACTACTCAGATTCCACAGATCCTCTGTAGATTCCATCACCCAAATTCCATTTTTTGGGTACAGTCCCAGATGAAACTCTCGGCTGAACTAAACAAACATTACTTTATCGTAAACAACCTGAAAAGCTACCTAAACGAAAATGGGCTAATCGCAGTTTACTATGCCCTCGTCTACTCGCCATTAGTTACAATTTCTTAGTCTATGGGCTAGCAACTTCCAGTAGCAGTGTTTCTCTGGCACAAAAAAAAATATGTGCTACGATCAGACTACACTATCGTGAGTCCTGCCGAGAGGTATTCAGAATAAAGCAAATATTAACTTTCATAGGTATCTATTTATATAAACTATCAACATATAGGGCATTCCAACAAAAACTTGACCCCCTGTGGGTGAAAAACGGACGCTTAATCGAAAATTCCAAAATACACGTCAATTTTCATTTCTAGGTGGACTGATTCTGATATAGAAATCATACCTGAAACTTCATCTCCTTGCTGTCAGCAACTACCCTCCCTATTTTTTTCAATGGCATAGGGGGTCGAGTGATACATCATTTGAAAGCTCTTTCGTCACTTTCATATTTCTGTGATGTTTATCGAAACTAGTTCATTTGTTATTAAGAAATTAAATGTTGAGCGTTTTATTTAAGAAAAAACAAAAAATTCGCTGTCTCTAACTTTATTGAGAAAATCAATAAAAGTAATATCAATGGCTGAACAATTAACGAATAAAGTGTTCGAAATAAACTCCATCTAGTTTCATACAATAATACAGTCTACTTTCGAAAGAGTTCCTTTATTGCAGATGTCCGGAGTCAGAAATTGGCGTTCCCGAACAATTCTTTGTCGCAGGTCTTCCAGATTTGTAGAATTTATTCAATTAGTAGTGAACATTTTGAAATGGATGATACTGTTAGTTTTTTCGGCACTGGTTGTTTTTGTTGAACCTAGTTGTCGCAGAACAAAAAGAAATTATTCAGTCATCCTTGTTGCAACCTATTATCGAAATAACGAATGTACTAAAGCTGCTTCAAGAATTTATAATACGAATCATCCAGACCACAACGTAAGCCATCAATACATTAAACAGTTAATGGATAAGTTTCGGACTTAAGGTTCTGTTCACAACAGAAAACATGAAGTATCCCGTCTTGTCAGAAAAGGGAGTTGAAGTTGCAGTTTTAGGACATGTCCAAATGAATAATCTATCAGACAAGTTCAGGAAATAAATGAAGATGATCCTGATCGTCGACTTCAGTTTTGTGAGATGTTCAGCATGAAATTGACCAATAACCCAAACCTATTATACAATACATGTTTTTCAGACGAAAGTTATTTCATGTTGAATGGTGAAGTGAATAGACATACTTGTCATTACTGGAGCGATGTGAATCCTCATTTGGTGATGGAAACATATTCACAAACTCCACAGGATGGTGCAGTATGTAGCAGTATGTGCACCCCACATTTTGATGTTCAGGTAGGACAGTTTTTGGACGAACGTTTTCCAATGCGTTGGATCGGCTGAAAGGGTCTACTGGAGTGGCCAGCTAGATCACCTGATCTCATACCGATGGATTTCTTTCTGTGGAAACACCTGAAGCCGAAAGTGTACTTTACTAAGCCTACAAATCTAGAAGACCTGCGACAGAGAGTTGTTCGGGAATGCAGATTACTGGCTCCGGACATCTTGAAAAATGTACGGAACGCTTTCTAGAGTAGACTGTATTACTGTATGTAACTAGGTGGATGTCATTTTGAACAATTTATCCATTGATTTTGTTTCCACTGATATTATTTGTTGTTATTTCCTCATTAAAATGAACGACAGCGAATTTTTTGTTTTTTTCTTAAATATAATGTTCAACATTTAATTTCTCAATAACGAATAAACCAATTTTGAAAAAAAATTACAGAAGTAATAGAGGGACAAAAGACCTTCCAAATTATGTATCACTCGACTACCCATGTCATTGAAAAAAATAGGAGGGGTAGTTGCAGACCGCAGGGGAGTGAAGTTTCGGGTATGATTTCCATATCAGAATTAGTCCCCTAGAAATAAAAATTAACGTGCTCTTTGAAATTTCCGATTACACGTCTGTTTCTGACATGAGGTGAGATACTCAAGTTATAAACAATCACCTGACTACGCAGGTATGCACTACATCAACATTTCACCAAACAATTTGAAAAATGTAACAAGCCTGGCCGGATTCAAAAATAGTCTTGAGTCGTTTTTGATCACGAATACATATTATAACATTCAGGAGTTTTCCTCTCTCTGCAATATGAACTGAGACGAGCTGAAAAATTTGTTTTAATTCTGTGAAAATGTATGTATTTTAAACATTTACTATTTACATATCAGTAATGTCATGCTAACTTACACTCCTATGTTGTCGTATATGACATATCATTACTGTTGCAATGTTACTTTTCGAAGGTATTTTTGATTTTTATGGCCTGTCAACCCGATATAAGTTGATTATTCTATGGTTGATAAAACTATCTGTCTGTCTGTCCAGCATTTTTGTTTTTTTTTTCTGAAAATTCCAAAAGTATTCAAAACAACCTAGAAAATAAAAATACATTTCGCAATTACAATTTCAGATTATTATGTTATGCATGAAAGAACAATTCATGAGGATCATCTGACACATTAATAGCGAATTCTTCTCGAATTTAAAAAATAGTTGAGTCGTTGATGAGGATCATTCACGAATTGAAGATTGAATGAAAATGAAAAAAGAATTAACAGGAACAAAAATATGGTTTCAAACGGGCTGATTTTTCATTGCGATTGATAACTAACAATTGGATTACATGAAATCATTTTCAAAAAATGCGTCTTTAACTCATTCAAATCAACCAATTGAATTTAAATATGGAATGAATCGAGAAGCTCTCGGGGGAGGCTTTGATATCCGAAACCTATGTGTTTTATTATTACATGGTTCCAGTTTCTGTTTATTTCCGGAGTATCTTGAGTGCTGCTGATGCTGATGTTACAAAAAGAAACAGACTGATTTCTATTCAACTCTCCTATATTGCATCAATTAGATAAAATTGACACAGATAATGTGCTTAGAGAAGAGTCAAATTTCATGGTAATGACAAATAAAACTGTCTTATGTTTTTTCACCATATTTTTCTGTAACTAAAATGTCTATGTAGAACGAAACTGCAGTAATGATAGTCACAAATAGAAGTGGTGGAAATAATACAATGAAAGAACGAAACTGCAGGAACGATAGTTACAAATAAAAATGGTGAAAAACATAGAAAGTTTCATTTCTAATTTTTCATGGTGATCTCCTACCACGAAGTAATGGCTACATCAATCAATTTATAGTCAAATTTCACTATAGAGAAATTCAAAAGTGCAGAACAATTTTTTCCCAGATGAGAAATGAGTTTGGAACGATATCGGTATGACAGAATTACTCTTTGAATTGGACTTCCATTTAAATTTTTTTCTGTGAATTTTGATCCATATTTCAAGAAAACATGAAGAAATTTTTTTAAAAGAATCTATTCTAGCGACAGTTCAGGTAGTTTCGAATTGGTCAATGTCACAATATCGTCAAAATATCGCCTTCAAAAAAGTTACAATGAAATCATTATTAAAAAATATGCTTTCCAATCATCCCACCAGTTTCACTTCAGAAGTTTCAACAAAATTCTGACTGTGCCACTTGTTTTGGTAGGTTTATGTTCATTGTAATCTCTCCGTCATGAAGATGAAAATTTGAAAAATATGTCGTTCAATGAAAAATTATCACAATCCTGTTTATAGTTCTAGATTTGTAATAATATTCATCTGTACTCAACAACAAATTTTATACTTTATAAGGCAGTTCGTAGTTGACAGTTGGACGCATAAAGTCAGAGGTCATTTCCAGAATGCTGTGACTTTCAGAGTCAACCAACACTCTATTGCAGAGTCAACCAACACTCCATATGCAGTCCGTCTAGCCTTTCTTTTCAGAAAGATGTGGAGAGCAGATAGATCTAGGAGGATCTCCATGGCGGTATGTTATTGATGGCACCCCTGATGGCCAGACAAGCCTATCTCTGTAAGCCAGAGAGCTTCGCCTGGGCTATTTTCTGTAAAGCCTTTGGCCACCAGGTAATTGCACCATAAGTGGCCATTGGTCTGACGCTCATCACATTAATCCAGTGGATTTGTTTGGGACATGAACCCCAAGTTTTACCACAAATTACAATGCCCAGATATTTCAAATCTGTTCCAAATGGAATGACCTCATCATTGAGGGCAAGTGGCGTAAGATCATTTAATTCTATTTTCCTGGTGGAGGGTTATTACAGTTTTGCTGGAGTTGACATCTGCTCCGTCAGAATCCAACTGTAAACAACGTCCATCGTGTTTTGGAGGATATTACAAGCTACCCTTCCCGATGTAGATCTTGCCAAGATGACGAGGTCATCCGTAATAGCTTGCAGATCTACTATTCTTCTGTCGAGGGCATCAAGCAGATTATCCACCAAGAGCGACCACAAAAAGGGAGATAGCCCCCACCTTGAGAGCAGCCTCTGGTGACCCACAACCTGATGACTTCGCCTTGAAGAGTCGTAGTTGTTGCAGTTCTGTTTACCAGCAAGACATAGATCCAGCCAGTTATGGTCGATTCTTTACTTTTCCTAGCCAAAGATAATCCAATAGGTAGTGCATTGTCAAATGTTCCTTCAATATCGAGAAAAACAGCAACCGCAATCTCCTTGTTGTAAAGAGATTGGGAAATTTTCTCTACAAGGTTGTTTATTGCTAAATTTGACGATTTGCCGGTTTGATAAGCATACTGTTGGTTATTCAGAGGGGATGCGTATGATGCCACCCTCCTGATGTGTCTGTTCAGTATTCTCTCAAGTCCTTTCAACAGAAAGGATATAAGGCTGTTTGTTGTTCTTGTTATAGTCTTTTTGAATAATCACATTACACCCACGTCAAAATAGTCATTCACAGTTCGAAAGATTGATTATATTGCAATTTGATCAATTGCAATTATTGATACTGGTAATACGAAAATAGAATAACATTATTGAATTATTCACCACTCAAGATTTTATTTGGCAGTGATAAAATATAATGAAATATTTCATGTAATTTTCTCAGTACACTGTCCATTGGCAAAATGCCAGAAGATTCAGGACACGATTATTATTCTCATTAAGACTACTTGTCCTTATGCAACTTCTCTAATCGTTCTGTCACTAAACACCGCAATGGATCACAGTCGGAACAAGGTTTCGGTTTGTCAGACTTCCAAAACAATTAATTCGATATGCAGTTTTCGTCTCAAAATTGAAATCGGAATAGGCATATGATGTCCTACTGAAAAACCTTCTTATTTCCCAAAATTTGCACTCTTATATGCATATAAAAGGGTCGTTCTTAGATTCTTGGCAGTTTTACTTCAGCACGTCAATCATCATTTAATTATCATTCGGTTTCTGGTTATCACGTACCAAAATCTTGAATGATAACAGATATATTCTATCAACTGGAACGTTTCATGATTGTTAGCCAGTTGGAGTACACTGTACCAGTACACTGAAGTAAAATGAATGGATATCTTTTACTTTGAATCTATCTGTTCGAAAATAGAAATTAAATGAGTTCAAATAACGAATGTTACTCAGGTTATCTCATCCTCTATGTTATTTCGGTTCGAATCAGTCATACGAACAATAGGTACGCTAGAAGCCTATACTTCAAAATGTCATAATTTTAAGGAAAACTATTTCACTACAAGATATATATTCGAAGGTAGATGAGATACAACATGATAGAGAGGTTTCTTCATTTGAGTCAACTTCATTGTTAGGATTCGAACGTAAAAAAGTGAGACGTCTTTCATAATCAGCTTGAAAATATATAGACTTTTGAGGAGTGTCGTTCGTATCGGGATGACATCTAATTGATGTAAAAACCAATATCAACCCATACACCAACCTTGTTTTCGAAGTTGGGTAGAATTAGAATGTCTACAGTGGAATTGATATATGTAAAATGTTTTTCCGTGCCAGATCAGAAATACCGTCTCTCCATCTCTCTATTCGTGTTTCATTTACCAAGTTGTGACTAATACAGTATTAATCTCCTATTAATGCTAACATAATTAGTGAAACTCTCTCAAGAGACAGTATTTATGATACGGAAAAATTGTTCAGTCATCTACTGATGATGGTAATAATCGAATACAGCAAAGTTGAAGTTTGGGCCCTGATGATCTAAGAAATGAATCTTCTGAAGAATCGAAAAACAGTGAGTTCAATGTGAATTACAGAAGAGACGTTACTTTCTGCTACTTCACTGACAACCAACTTAAAAATTTTCAAATAGTTTCGTTTGGATTCTGTTTCGAAATAATCACAGGGATTTCTCCATTCAAAATATGTTATAACAGAGTTTGTGCTTGAGGAAGCTACTGTATAGCGAAACACGTATCGCGGTTTTTGTAAAATCTTTATAGTGAAAATCATACAATAAACTGTAATAATAGTTATTTATAACATTTACTTCATGAAGAAATCTCCATTCATGTGTGATATGTCTTATACAGTCATCGATAAGTTTCACCATTTCAGCAGCATAACATGATGTGTAATATTCCGGAACTCTTTTCAAAATATGGGCATTAATTTTATTGACTGAATATTATTAATACATAATAGAGAAAACCTATGAAAATTTGTACCAATTTTTGAACATGACTGATGTAAATTCACTATTTCCGGAATTGTGTGAAAAAAGCCAACGGAAAGCTGACGAATCATCAGAAAGCCTGTTTAGAAAAATATATCAATAGACCAAGATAGATAGGACCCCTGTTGAGAGACATTAAAACGGTGGTAAGTTCTTTCAGTCAGGAAAAAAATTATGAGCTGATTTTACATATGTCATAGTGACTCTCCAAAAATTTCATTCAAGCATGAATACACTGAAATTACTATTCTCAAAATTTATAATTTTATAGCATCAAGTGGTTATATTTCCATGCATGAGCCCTACAAGAATTTTGTGTTTCCACTTAAAACCCGGAAATGAAAAGCTTCAATTCCTTCATCACAGAGAAAACGAATCCACATTTCTAATGTTTTTATAGGTGAAACCGGTTATTTTTACCATTCCGGAATGTTTTCGGACTGGATGACAGATGTTTAAAGACACAAACTCTGTTCGTAAAAAGAGCACCGATGTTACGGTAAAAAATATTTACAAGGGTCGAAATGGCAAAGTCGGAGATTGACGAAATCCCCAGTTTTATGGCGGTTTTCTGTTTTTGTTTTACTGCTGACACATTGAAAAACATCTTCATTCGAATGGGGAATGGGAGATGAATCCAGAAAGATACGTATGGGGTTTATCGGCGTCGGCACGTTTGTGATTCTTGGTAGAAATGATTTAAATACTTTATTAATGCAATGAAACATTTTTTGATGATTTGTGGTTTTATAATATCATAATTATTGAATCAATCGTAATATGGTACAAAGTGTGGTACAAAATGTGGGATTATTCTCCTTGAAGAGAAATATGGTTCCTTTTTAAAATAAAAAAAATTTACCATGGTCACCAGTTCATTACATAAAGAGAAATAGATAAAAAATTGGAATTTCACCAAGTAAGGAAAATTGTTTTCCTTCGATGGTGAATGAAGTTACATGTGCTTCAATAGAGGTAAACGGAGTAAACGGAAATAAAAAATATCATGTCAAATATATCAAAATCAAATCTATAATCAATTACTGTAAATACATGCAAAATTCAATTTTTTTTCCATTGAACTGAATTCATCAATTCACTGGTTGGGGCTGCAACAATTTTATCAATGATCTGCCTTACACTAGTAATTTGGCTTAAACAACTTCCTATTATTTTGAGAAGTACTTGTTTCATATAATCTAATATCTGTCGTAGTAATAGTAAAAGTATATTATTTTTTGACAGACAATTTTTACTCTGTTGGATATAACTAAAAAATAAATATTTGTAATTCCATTTGAAAAATTCCTTTTTCATAGACACTGCTAAAATTTCATTACTATTGAAATTTGGTATGGAGTCGAAATAAAAATTAGACCTGATAGGTAGATCTGGTGAAATGGATCGATTGGCAATTCATACTTCTTCCACAACAAAAAAAGCAGAACAACTGCATTAATTATCTACACGTGAAATAAATCATCGTATATATCGTTTTAGGAATTTTTTTTTCGTTGTTCCCATTTAAAAAAAATGGGTAAAAATAAAACTTCACTTAGATGGCCGTGACTCAAAATCTAGATGTTCTTTTCAATGTTGAACAACTTTTCTGAATAACATTTCCCGAGATTTTCCAAAATAAGGGTACTTTACTCCTGTCTCAAAATCAAATATTTGAAGGCTCCCCGTATAGTACGTGTGTTTCCCTTCATTTTTTTGGTGCATGTTCAGTTTCAGGGAATGCACAAACTTTTATCAAGAATAACTTAAACCCTCAATAAATAAGTTTCTCATATGGTGCATCATCAAATTATCATATTTTTTATGAAGATCAGATAGATCAGATCATATTGAGTTTCAATTTTTATTTATGTAGAAAACAACTGAATACAGTGTGGAATCAATAACAATTCAATTAAATTTTATTTTAAATCATCTTCAGTTTAGTGGAATTGAAAATCATCGTGTTATAGTTCACTAATCATTTCAAATATATAAAAAACACCTAACAGTTTCTTCATTCATCTTAGTAATTTCTGACTGGTAATGATTCAAATAATATATAATGATATAATGAGAAAAATGTTATTTTTGGTTTTCGTAGAATCGTTAATTTTGAAAAAGCTTCGACAGGACAAGTCAGCAGAGAATGAGTTTGAAACAAACAATATTCCAATGAAAGCAATGAACCCTGGTTGGCTCATCGATTCTTTTTCGTGAAACAGAAAAAAATGTGTTTTCTTTATTATCCGAAATAGTTAGAAAATTACTAATAGTGTGCCTGTGGAAAATGATGAGGAAGAAATAAAAAAGGTACGTAATTCAGAAAATGAAAACGCTAGTTTTCATTTTCTGAATTATTTAATGGGCTTAACAATGATTGCTCTAATTTCTATATACCTATGTGAAATTTATATCGATTATGTGTTATCATTTATGCCCCACAATTTTGCCTAATACTGACAAATTTTTTCTTCGACATATTCCAATGAATAAAAATATGACAGTGAAAATGGCAAATAATGCATATGATAACTGGAAATGAAACTAGGGTACATACAGTTGTAACACGTTATCACACTACAAAAATCTAAAAAAATACTTGTGCGACGACAGCAGGTCAACTCTTTATACGCAGTTCTTTGCAGAATGGCGGCGAACGAGTAAATTACGAGTCGAACACGTTCAGACATCTGTCGATTACAGTGTAACGTGTAAATTTTCACGAAAAAGATTCTAAGATTCTAAAACATTACCTGCAAGTGGTCATCGTTGAATATCTCTCGAATACATTCACCATCAACGCTGATGTTTCCCAGGGATTCATATTGTCTCTAACCTCCTTTTTATTGTATATCAATGACTTATTGGAAAAAACGAAGAATCCAATATATTGTTTTACTGACGACAGCACACAAAGAAGGCTCAGGCTGTGGAGTGTACTCCAGATCACTAAGCCTAAGGATTAAGTGGGGAATGGGAAGAAATACCAGCGTGGTCCAAACAGAACTGGCTGGTATCTCAATCG